>JASSUY010009201.1:0-28923 GCA_032466535.1 Forpus xanthops | reverse complement strand
AGGGACTGTAGTGAGAGGACAAGGGGTAATGGGTTCAAACTTAAACAGGGGAAGTTTAGATTGGATCTGAGGGAGAAATTCTTTCCTGTAAGAGTGGTGAGGCACTGGAATGGGTTGCCCAGGGAAGTTGTGAATGCTCCATCACTGGCGGCGTTCAAGGCCGGGTTGGACATAGGCTTGGGTGGCATGGTTTAGTGGGAGTTGTCCCTGCCCATGGCAGGAGGGTTGGAATTGGATGATCTTAAGGTCCTTTCCAACCCTAACTATTCTATGACTCTATGATTGTATGTTCTGGCTTCACCTGGGATAGAGTTAATTTTCTTCCTAGTAGCTGGTACAGTGCTGTGTTTTGGTTTCGATCTGGGGATGATGTTGACCACATACTGATATTTTGGGTTGTTACTGAGCAGTGCCTATACTAAGCCAAGGACTTTTCAGCTTCTCTGGCCCTGTCAGCAAGAAGGCTGCAGGGACACAGGAACATGGGAGAGGACACAGCCAGGACAGCTGAACCCAACTGCCCAAAGGGGTATTCTGTACTGCATGATGCCATGTTCAGTATATGAACTGGAAGGGAAGATGTGTGGGTCTAATGCTTAGGAGTTAGCTAGGCATCAGTTAGTGTGTCGTGAGAATTGCATTGTGCACTGCTTGTTTTGTATGTTCTAATTCTTTTATCATTACTGATTATCATCACCATTATTTCCTTCCTTTTCTGTCCCATTTAAACTGTCTTTATTTCAACCCATGAGTTTTCTTGGTTTTACTCTTCCAGTTCTCTCCCTCTTCCCACCTGGTGGAAGGGAATGTGAATGAGTGGCTGCATGGGGCTCAGTCGCCGGCTGGGGTTAAATCATGACAAGGAATAGCAGAACAGTGCTAGGACTCATTTTAGATCAATCCTGTTCAAGCTCTTCAGCAGATAGGGTTATGACCCATGAAGTCAAGAGCTGGCTTCCTGCACTCGTATGTTACACAGGATGGTAACCACAAAGCCAAAGCTGTTACTCTCCTCCTTGAACAAATAGTTTCCTAAATAAGTGCCTGGGCTCATTGCCTTTCATAATCCCTTGGCACAGTGTCATTAATATGCCTGCATTTTTCTCCCAACAGCATTGTTCTCTTGCAAAACAGTCTCTGTACTGCGTCTTTTATGTTTTGCATGTAACAACAGCTGTTTGGGAAATAAAGGGCAGGACTGTAAATAATGGGAATTCCATGTGCTTACACTGCTCTTGTCCCATCTTTAAGGTGACACTGAACAAGGGTCATTTCATGGAGTAACTGCATTGCAGAGGCCCTGCAAAGAAGTGAGATGCTCAGCTGCAGTCAAATTCTTTCTCTCTGGGAAGATCATTGTGGTATTTTGAGCCCCAAGGGTATGCTTGTGTTGTTCCATGGACTGCCTAAGAAAATGGGAAAATAGTGTAGAGATTGCTCACCCTTCCATCCCTCCTCCTGCGTCAGAAAGAGGCCTATCTGCAGTGGCCACCTCTTTCTCCTCTTTCCTTCTCCTCCTCTTCCTGCTGCTTTTCCTTCTCCTTCTCTTCCTCATCCTCCTCCTCTACCTGAAGACTGTTTGAAAGTGCACAAACTGGCAGTTAGAACATCTTCCCTAACCCACTGATCTTGCTGATGCAGGAAGAAAGGAGACATTGTACCTGGAAGCACAGAAGTTGTCTGCAGCTGCTCCAAAGGCTCTTTCCAGGCCAACCAGCTCCTGAATGACCTGCTGCAACATGAGGAGCTCCCCACAGGCCACCCCATTGTGCTGGTAAGGCAGTCAGACACCATTGGTGTTCGCCACTTGGATCTGCAGCAGCAGAAGAGGCTGGAGCAATACTTTGGCAAATGGCCTTTGTTGTTCCCCATCTCACTTTCTCCAAATGCCCCCAATCTCCAGAGAGCCAGGGGAGAGGGATGCACACAGGAGACAGCAGCCTCTATGCCTGCATGACAGCTTGCAGAAAAGCACGTGTGATTAGTTATTAAATACAACTGCAAACAAAGCAGATGATTGCAAATGCCCTTTCGTAGCCTCCTGGCAGCAGTTGCCATACTGATTGGGAGCAGCGCAGCACCAGATAGTGGCAGAGCCCAAAACTCATTTTTACACACACATCCCCCCTACTTTAGGCAGTGATTTAAAGATCAGAGGGAGGATTTGACAGTTTAATATTTAAACAATTTGTTTCATGTTTAGACTATCATGTTAATGATCTATGTGTCACAACAATAATCAAGTGGAGTGGAAACTCGTTTGCAATTAGGCACTTCTCCTGTCACAGCACACAGCATATCAGACCCATGGCTTCTAATTTTAGCCATATGCTTGCTTTAAAATCTTATTTATGCTCTGTTTTCTCCCTCCCCCTTCAGTCCACAAATACTTGTGATCTCCATGGCTCTGTATAAAAGGCTCTGGATTGACAGGAGATGAGTCTATGACAGCTCCTGATGCAGAGCTGGTCCCTTCCCTCCTCCCTGGCCATTATTGCTCCTTGCTCCACTGCACTATGCCCAGGCAGCTGCAGTTCTCTCCCTGCTGTCCCAAGACAAAACCGTTTCATTTTTGCATGCCACACTGCCATACCCCTCATGGCTTCTATCCACACAACATAGAGGATCCTACAAATGCTGAAGGAGGACTCTGTTATTCCAAAAATGTGGCTACATATCAGGGAAAACAGACGAAGCCATAAAATTACATCTGCAGGCTGTGTTTGAACTATTCAAGCGGTCAGATAATAGCCTGACTGGTCCTGCTGTTACTCCACAGCCCTTATGCAAAACCAGATTTAAGCTTCTTGCACTAAAATACCCTCCTCTTGCCTCTTTATTGTCACTCTCTAATAATCTGCATTGTGCTGGTACTAATCCCAGCCAGAGGCCTGTTGTGCTGGAGACTGTGTTTACCAAGCCAAAACCAGTGCCCTAAAGAGCTTTAAAACTTACTTTAATTTTGGTGCAAATTATGTAAAACAAAGTGCTCACAGCACTGCTCAACAAACTGGGGAATTTCTTCAGGAATTTGTCTTGTGTTGAAAAATGGAGTTGGGACTCTCTTTCTTTCTTTAAACAAAAACCTCACCACCACCAGCAGCTTTTACCAACAGTAACCCACATCATTTTTACAACAGCAGAGAGTTTTTGACTGATTGTCCTGTGTATATCAAGTCTCAGCTCTGCTATGGCAGAGATGTGAGTAGCATCATCCACAGCAACATGCTGTCTGCACCTCTTCAACATCTTTATTAATGATGTACAGCTGAGCCCCTGCTGCTTGCTGGCGTTTAGCATCAGATTTATGGCTAACCTCCCAGGCTTGTCCCACTACTCTTTACTATAACCACAGTGTTCATACATGAGCGTTTCATGTTAAGGAGACCATTGAGCACCCAGTAGCAGTACAGCAGTTGAAATCTACCAAAGTCCTACTGGTTTAGGAAGCCAAAGTCTCAGGGAAGCAAGTCTCCCCCAGCTAACAAGCTGTGAAGTGGCTTTTTTAGCCTTTCCAAAGTGTTTAGCACAGTTGTAAAAGAGCAGTTTGCATCTGGCCTCTGACTCTTGCAAGGTGTCCGCAGGAGGGTGACCCAAAACTGCAATGTAGTTCAATGGAAGCTCACCCATGGGCAAGGCAACAATAGCAAAGGCCCCGAGCAGCTTACCTGCAATTTCATTTTCTGGCTGTATCCAGAATGAAAAAGTCATGCGTGCTTTAATATGGTCTAATAACAATCATTCTATGCATCTATGATTCTATTTGACAGCAAATGATCCTTCCCAGTGCCTTTTTTGCTGCCATTCTTACAGAATTTCTTTATTAGTAATTTGTTGTTGAATTTGACACGGTGATAACAAAAGGCTATAGAAAAGTATCCAGCCTTATATAGCCTAAAGTCTACAGTACTTTTCCATCAAGTTTAATATGGACCCACCACTCCTAACAATTAAATGGCAAGACCTCTGCTGAGAATATTCAAACCTTATAGCTCTGGCCTTCCAAGAACAATCCTTTATGTTTATGTTCTACTCCACTCTTGTGTGGTTTTCCCTGTCAACAAGCTACATTTGCAGAAACATAGGGATATTTTCTCTTTCTTCCCCAAGCACCACTGGATACTATGGTAGAACAGAAAATAAAATCTACTGATCAAGACAGTTCTAAAGCTGTCAACATATTTTGTTCCCTAACTATTATATCCAAATAATCTCAAAAGCATTGTAGTCTTCTCTTGGAGTTGATAAGCCATTTAATGTATTATTCTGGTGACAGGCAAGCTGGGGTTTGCTACAAGCATTTTTATGATTCAGTAGCTTTCAGAGAGACTAGAAAACCAAGCAGCAGATTTACACTACAACAAAATAAAAGCAGAGATCTCATCTGCCTGATGAATGACTAAAGCAGCTTTCATCTGCAGATTTTCAGCTAGTTTGCCTGAAGGTGGAAAACTTACTGTTTAGGATGTGATAATGGTACCCGAAGGCTATAATCAAGTGGAGTGTGTTGAAGAATGTACATATGCAGGGGGTACTGTTAACTCTGGGATGGTTTCCATCTAAGCAAGACATACAAGGTTTAAAAGAAAAAGGAGAGACAAGGAAAAGAGCAATGCTGTATGCATCTATTTGGGCTGACGCACACATACACATGGCTGGCTGCTCTGCTCAGTCAGTTGGCTCTTTGGTAGGGATGCCACAGCAGATGTGGCTTCTTTCAGAAAGAAATAAAAGCAAGGATAGCCGCAGCTGAAAGGCCTCTACATACATAAAATCACAGATCACATCCGCTGTCATCCAACAAAGGCCAAATCCTGGGGGCATCTTCGGCAGCAAGCACTTAAGCCATGTTGCATGTGGGAAGGCAAGCGCGTCAGGTTTCACCCATGCCTTCAAAAGGACACAGCCTGTCTCTCATCCCACCTTCCACTGAGGGTTAACCAGGCTTGTTTGAGCTAAAATGCCATAGGTGGCGTGAGAACAATAGAAAATACAGACCACCCCAGTATCCCCTTATTGTGCCTCACCATCACCTCTAATCTTCCATCTCCCTCTGCTATGACTTTATCTGTACCCTATCAAACCCCCCCAAAAAGCTAATTCCTCCTACTACAAAACAAATGACCTCATGAGGCATTGTCAGCTCTGGACTACAAAGTGGACAAACCCAGCAATTGTATTTTGTGTGCATGGATATTTTGGTGCTTTCCATATGATTTTTAACCATGAGTAATGCCAGTTTCTGAAGCTTTGTCCTGTATTTGACCCTTGCTCACACTCTTCCACTTGCTTAGCTGTGAACATGATTTTAACAAAGCCATTTCAACCTCTTAGTTAATTTGTTTCTGAGGTCTTTCTCTTTCAGAATGCACAATTAAACTAAAAAAGCCTGGAAAGCCCCTTATAGTAAATAATTTACAAGTTCCTCCCTGGGGACATTTTTTAATTATAACTCCACTGGTCAGATCTTGGAGACAGCATTCCCTGCTGAGACCCTGGAACGTAATTAACTTATTCCTTTGGTAATGCTGTTTTTCTTTAGCCTATCCATTTCTTATGCAGGGCAGGCAGATTTGTTTATAAACAAAGTAGAGATTGATAGACGCTTTGTCATGGAACAGCACTAATGGCATTCACTGCAGCAGACAGGGGCATGTCCATCTGAGGAGAGATAATACTGTTTTGAAGCAATGATTATAGATCCTACCCTGACAGCCCAGTATGGAGAGATAGAAGGAAGCAGCCAGGCAGCCCCAGCGCATCTCCTTCTTGGCAGCCTGCCTTGCTTCCCAAGTGCCATTTTATCCATAGCAAACGTAAATAATTCTGATGCACCTTCAAACCCCTAACCTCTGTGCTTCAGAACCACTGTGTGCTATCAAACTGACAGTGATTTCATGTTATGTAGCAAAGATTTCAAAAAACCCTGAGCGACAGCAGCAAGGTTGGGGATGTCAAGTGAAAGCTGTCACATTTATTTAGCTCTGAGATTCTCAAGAAAATATACATACTGTCTTACTACCCCCATCAGCCAAATGTTAAGAGCTTTCTGTATCAGCCAGGTTCCTGCAGCTCCCCCAGCCTGGCCAATGAGCCTGCCATGATCTTCTCCTGACCCAGGAGAGGCTGGCAAGAAACAAAGTGCCATCTCCTCTTGTTACCAGTGACACAGTACATTAAATAGTTTCCTCATCCTTTCCCATTGCAGCTGTAGCTGAAAGAGCAGTTTGGAGTGAAAGTGCGACAGAATGGCTCCACAATGTACTGAAATGTGGTCTATGACATAGGAAGCTTGGGGACACTCACTGCCTCAAGCCCTGAAAGCCTGCAAAGCTTGCTTGCTTTTAATATACCAATTAGTTCCAGCAACTTCAGTGAGCCCACAAGGACAAAGCTTGGTGCCTGAATGTGGCTGTGCTGGATGGGGGCCCATACCATCATCCAAACTCTTGCTTTTTACTTTTTCCTCCTATTTTGAACTCTCACACAATGAAACATTGACCTTGTCTCTCCCTAAGCACTTTGATTTTGTACAGTTGTTAATGCTGGCTCTGAAGCCTCTTCATCATACCCTGAACTTTCTGTACACAGTTATTCACCTGGTTTTATCTGTAATGAAATACATATGAGTGAAGCTAGTGGGCAGGCTCAGACAGCAAGATCAAAAGCTAGTCCAAAGGGCTGCAAAGTGTTGTGACAAAGCTCGTATCTAACTGACCAAAGAACTGTAACAACAATCAAAAAACCATCAGAAAAGCAAAGCCAGAAGGCGCAGAGGTTTTGGGTAAAAAGTTTGCTTTCATGGTAGCTATTTGATTTATGAGGCATGAGGCCTGCTAATAAAACAGAGTTTAAAAAAAAAAAAACCCAGCATTTAGCTTAAAACCAAACGTCATGGCTTCCCTTCGGCTTAAAAGAAGCAGCAAGAGGTCATCAGCCACTGATTATGTTGTTATGCTGACATGGCCTCTTAATTTTGTGCCCAAAGTAGAACTGGAGTAGCATTCATGCAGTCAGGCCTGGTGTTACATTATCCAAAAACATATAAACATACCCCAGGATCCCAGATAAATGTACACGGTTAAACCCTGACACCATTAAAAGTACCCACTGGTTTTGTTGGGGTGGAAGCAAGTAGCTTGCTGAATGGGGCTGGATGTAATATCTACATTTAAAACATTTATCAGATTTGGAATCCAGGTTTCCAGGGTGAAAAATAGTGGCTTCAGTGTAGCTCTGTTGATGGCCATGGCAGGTTGTGCCATATGGCATAGAGCTGAGGCTAATGTGATAGGTGATCAACCTAGACACAGGTCTGCCATACACAAAGCCTGAGATGAAGAGGCTCATATGTACTGTAGGCGTGGTTTTGTTCACAAAAGCTCTTACTGTCGAGGAAGTCTTCAGGTCATTCTGCCCCACAGCTGCTCCTGGAGAATTCATGGATTTTTTAATGATGACACAGAGTTGCTTGGTGAAAATAAACACACTGACTTATTGATAGCTGGAGGAGTTAAACATGTATGGAAAAAGTGAAATTGCATTGGAAAGGGAACACAAAATGTGAGTTTGATCCTGATTGGAAACATTGTGACCTATTACTATGAGGACTATCTCTTGATAGTGAATTTTTTTTCAGAGGAAAACTCACTATCTTCTTCCCTATTTCCAAAATAGTCTGGAGAACTTCCCACCCAAACCCTTATTCAATCCATAAAATGTGTTCTCTGCAATTCTTAGCATCTATGCTTCCCTTTAACATAGTACCCATAGTTCACACAATATTTTTGGATGTTATTAATAAGCTGTGCACAAAATTGAAGAACTTAGAGTAATTTGGAATATAATTTTGCAAACAAGGATCTGGTTTTATTCCAGATGGAGAGCTCACTGACTGCATTTTAGACTACTCTGCAATCTTGTATTTGGATAAAGGAAAGAACCATATGCTAAAGCGACAGACATGAACCTTTTTTTGTTAACAGATGCTCCCTTTATTTTAAGACAACTTAATAATTCTTTATTTTAAGACAGCAAGGGGCTAAGTAAACAGAGTTATTGTCCACACTAAAATTAATTAAGGCTTTCTTCCAATCACCATTTTATGCCCAGTTTACTATAGGACTTTTCGGGCAGTGTCTTGTTTTGCTCACGGAAGCACGTAAGACCTAAGTACTGAGAACTTTTACCACAGTAAGTATCTAATTCCAGAATGGATCAAGAACTGTCATTAGTAGACAGCTCACCTTTAAACTGAAATAATAAAACTGATAAGTATCAAGTAATTTGTTCCTCAAACGTATGACGAGAAAAAATGGTTCTTACTGTAACAGTGGCACATTCTTGTTTCTATTGATTCTAGAATAAGAATTACACCACATACTAGCTAATTAGAAGTAAATCAATGCAATCCTTACTACTATCACCATTTACATTTACAATATTGTTTTGTTTTTCTTTTGTTCAGTAGTGCTCCCCAAATCATCTACATGGCCATTAAAAAGTCATGACTGATGAATCTGACGTCTTTGGTTGGTCCCTCTGGAAATGGGTTGAAATCATGATACATTCAACAGTGTTCATAAAGGATTTCATCTACTTGGACATCATTTTCTGCCACAGGCACTGATTCACAAATCTGCTCCCGAAAAGCCAAGGCAATCGTGTAAGGCTTTCCACTGGGATGTTTCATACATCTTTCAAGGTAGGTGTCATAATATCCTTTCCCTCTTCCCAATCTGTTGCCTTTTTTGTCAAACCCAAGGCCTGGCATGAAGATAAGGTCAAGGCCTCCTGTGGAAAAATGAAATAAACATTAGTAGCGGCACTGTGGGTTTCCTGATGGCTCGACTACATCCACATAGCTTCAGATGTCTGCAAAAATGCAAGCTTTGTGTTTTGCAAAATCTCTCTTTGATCAGATGAAAAATACTTTGAATACTAAACCTGTAAATTTACATTTTTATCTATCAATTGCATACTAGATCAGCTGCAAAATAATTAGACCTTGAAAAGCTTGAAGGGAAAAAAACCTACATTATAACAAATCTATTTTATCATTTTTAACCTCACATTTCCAAATACTAATGATTATGACTCTAAATCCAGGCAGAGACTGAACTCGGGGAAATTAAATGCAGGAGGAATCAGGAAATCAGATGAACTTCAGCATCACAGAAATAGGAAAGGAAAAAAGAATGAAAAGAACACACATAAGAGAGAGTATCTTCTTGACACAACTGTAAGATGTCATGAACCTTCACTCAACCTCCCAAAACCAAAGAACCCGGAATGCAATATATTCTGAAAGTGGATATTGGTTCTCTTGTATCAAGACCAAGATTTAAAGAATTGTCTCTTCATGGTATCAGGCCCCTCTTCTCCCAGAGGACTTTCTTTCTGAGCCTCCACCAATTTTCAGTTGCTCCAGCAGCACACACAGTCATTCTGCTTGCCTGCCCTAGATATCCCTCCTTCAGGAGGGACATATGGGCTCCCCAAGACCCTTGTGAGATCGCACTTGACTGATACTCAGTTAAAAAACTGAAACAGGATGCATAAACTGCTAATCATCTGGAGAGAACAGAACTGACCTGCTGGCGAAACCAAAAGTCCCCACCGACCAGCTCCGCATAAAAAGGTAAGATTAGCTAAGCCCTTTTTTCTTGCTTTGTTATACTCTGTGAATGGATGTGGATCAGCACCATGTCAGGCAGCCAGCTATGATTTGCACACGGCTGCCCACTTGATTTGATTCACATCACTTCCAGGTAGACAAAAGAAACTGGCTGCAACCACCAGGCATGGAGGCAGCCAGCCTGCAAATTCCCATTCCTTAAGCAAGGCTTGCTCATTTATTGTGAGAAGTGTTGCAAGGACACCCCCTAAACAAATGATCTTGGCTGGCCTGGTGCTGACGGCTGAATCCAGGAACATCCCACTTACTAGTTTCACAATGTAAAGAAAGTCTTTCATTACTCGCTGCCGTAGCAGACAGACACTTAAGGAGACAAGGGCAGGAACGGTAGTGGAAAGCCAGCACAGACTAAAACACAGCTGACATGAGTCTAGAAAGGAAGCAAAATGCTATGTCTCAGTCCACTGCTTCTTCATTCTCATAGGAACAGTACTTAGCCTTGAGCAGCTTTTTATAACTAGCTTCTGCTCCTTCACCAGGGCTAAGATGTGTCAGGTATTTCTTCACTTTTCCTACATCCAAGCCTACTCTCTCCTGCCATTTTGGATTTGAAGAGCCACTGATGTGAACACTCATCATGATTTGTTGACTTAAACAGAACATTGATATAAAATATGCAAGGCAACATGGTGTGAAAAGTTTAGAGAAGATCAGTCTTGTGAATCTGGCATCATACAGCTAAGGAGCATTGCTTTTTTAAAGAGGTCAGGGGAGTAAGAGGAGGGAATTAGCCAAAGAGCAAACCACAGAGTATGAAATAAAAAGAAGTCTTAGTGTTTTGACTCATAGGAAATAGAAATGGCAAATGGCAAAGAGGAAAAGAGGCATGAGGGCAGAAGAATGGTTTGATCTGGCAACAGATGTCATTTTTATGGTAATCACTATGTACATCATGTTGGATGTACCCATGTCACATCTCAGTTTGCAAGTAAAAATACGTACTTGCTAATTGCCAGGCCTATGGGCTAGGACCTAGAAACTAGGACCTAGATCATACCAGCACATCAATAGCGTTAATTAGCATTAATTAGCAGGGCAAATTCTCCCAAAGTTACTCCTATGCTCACTATTTATCCTCTCCACACATCAGTTTTGTGTAGGTAGTCAGGTGGCCCAGAAACCGCTATGTACCAAACACTAACAATGCATGGAAAGAAACACATTCTGCCTTATACTTTTTTTTGAGCTGTTTTCACTCCGTAAGACTCACGGCAAAAAGCAGGACACATTTGCAGTCACTGCTGGCAGGTGAGAATGCACACAAGGAGCAAAGCTGTAGCCCAAAGGTGCCATTTCTCTATACATTCTGTATTACAGACAGGAAGAAGACAAGTCAGGAGAAGCACTAAGAGACAACTGGCAGGAACAGTGGAGGGAAGAAAGATATTTCTACGTAGTTTAACTGATAGCACAGGCACACTTGAATGAATTTAGATATATTAAAGCACTGTGTTTTCTTCTGGGTTCTCTGGAGAAACAGACTGTATTTTAATGAGTCAGCTCCTCTATAATCATGGGGGTTTTATGCTGAGTAACTCAAACAAGCTTGTACAAATCTCAATATGAAAAATTATGCTCCAAATGCTGTAATAGTTACCCTTTTATTTTTCTTCTACTGGAGCACTGCAATAGTGACTGCCTTTGCTCTGACTCACAACACGCTGTCTGATATCCATGCAACTCACACCACACAAGACTTAAGTAAAATGCCAAGCAAGACTTTCAGTAGAAAAATGACACAGCTACTCTGCAAGGAGCCCAAGGGCAGTTCAAGCATCATTAGCCCAAATCCTACCCCAGGATCAAAGCATCATAGAATGGTTAGGCTTGGGATCGGAATGAATGACAGAGAGCTACATGGACAGAACTCTTTCTCGCCACATAACTTGAGGAGCAACAAAACCTCTGTGGTGCCTGCGGCAGAGCGGGGGAAGAGCTGTCACAGGATGAGAGGTGACAGACACAAGATGAGACCAAGATTGCACACGCAGATGAGACCGAGATTGCAGACACATAAAATTACAACCAGCAATGACAGTACATCAACAGGATGGCAGGTGAGGGCAATAACAACGTATCCATTTTGTCACAGGGCCCTCATGCTCCCAGGCCCTTCCAGCCCTACAGGACCACTGGTTGCCATTCAGGATGCCCTGCAAGCTTAGAATCATAGAATTATAGAATAGTTAGGGTTGGAAAGGACCTAAGATCATCTATTTCCAACCCGCCCGACATGGGCAGGGACACCTCCCACTAAACCATGTCACCCAAGGCTCTGTCCAACCTGGCTTTGAACACTGCCAGCAATGAAGCATTCCCAACTTCACTGGGCAACCCACTCAAGTGCCTTACCAACCTAACAGTAAAGAATTTCTTCCTCAAATCCAATCTAAGATCTTCCTCTGTTCTCACATCCTGCTCCCTGTGCTCCCACAAACACCTGTGTGAAATGGCATCCTTGTGCCTGAGAGGACAGAGCAGGTACTTGGGCACCAAACACCACATCAGTTTTTACTGTCTCGTAAAACATGCTGAAGGAGGCCTCACATTTGCTACTTCTATCCCTCTCCTTGTAATGTCTGCTGTCCCCCACTTGTCTGTAGTTGTTAGCTAGTGGTTCTTGTATCCCTGAGGCTCCTGTGACTACAGGAGCCCAGGAAAGCACACCCACAGTCAGGAAGTAATCTGTGATTCTCTTGGAATACTTGCTTGTGGTCTGCAAATTGCTAAAGGCTAAAAACAGTCTCAAGCAACAATTTATTGCTCCAGCTTCTATGTAGAGAATATCAATGCTTCTTTAACATCTTTCGAACCTGCTATGTACAGGCACACTCTGCACTGCATTACGTATGTCTACATAGGCATATATTTTGTTACACGGAAGTGAAATGATTTGCCCAAGGACTCAGAAAGCACAAGATGCAGATGTGGAAACTGCACGTCCTCTGACTTAACCAGCAGACCAAAATATCAGCATCCCCTCTCTGGTGTTTTAAATAGGAATAGACGGTTTCGCTTCCTCTAGGCAGCTGCAGTGAACCTCCTCAGTTTGGCAGTGCATTTCTCATTACCTTCCATGATGATATCAGGTTTGATTTGTTCCCCAGAGAAGGATTTTCTCCTTGCACCTCATTACTGCTCTTCTCCTTAATCTGATGTTCCTATTTGAAATGCCAGCCTGCATTTTAAGAAGTGTTCTTGACAATGGTTAATTATAGAAGATTCCACCAAACTGCACAGATACAGGTCATGTAAAGACTGCTGGAGACTTGTCCTGCTCTCAGAAGGAGCATGGCTGCTGTCCTCCCAGGTCTGAAGGCGCTCTGCCAGCCCACTGCCACCCGCATGTGGGGTCACTCATCTTCTCCTGCACAGCTAGACAGTCCTAATGGAATACTTGGTCATGCCAGCTTCTCATCCCTCACTGCCATTTGCCTGTGACTGCCTGGGACCCTTCAAAGTGGGAGCTGGGACTCTTTTGATCCTTGCCTCCCAAGCACTTAAAGAGGTTGAGACAGGGGCCGAGCTGCAGCAACTCCTGTGCTCATAAAAATCGTGCTTGCAGCACAGACTCCTCCTGAGCTCAAGCCTACAAGAGGTTGACAGGAATCAGCTCTGTATGCCACAGAAGTTTGTGCATCATTTACTCCATCATCACAAGGATGACCTGATCTTCCCAGCCTGGTACCTTGGGCAAGAATGAGGTTTTCAGCGGTCAGATTTCTTCCACGGACAGCTTGGTCTGCGAGGGTAGTCAGGGACTCCCCTGCTTTGCTCAGATGTCAGTATTACATAAGGTGCAGGACCAGAAGAATCAGGGCAAGAATAACTTTCTGTTTAAAGGAAAGGAGCATGTATGGTGCTATGAACAACACAATGACAGGTAAGCCCGTGCACCACTGCTGCAGAGCTGACAAGTATTTGAAAGCTGTTCATTTACAAGGAATAGAAGCTTGCTTTGATCCTTTTCTGATCCTAGCAAGGACCACAGTGGAGAAAAAACCAAAGCCTTTTGCAGGAAAACCTTTTCAGAATGAAAAGGGTGCAGTACCCATCATCTGCATCTGCATTTGCTTCATCTCAGTACAGAGGAAAAAAATAACTCAATTACTTGATCCTAACATTTTACATTTCAGACTTGGTGACATGCAGGGTATGAGCCAATGAGTTGGAATAACTCAGAAAGTTCCAATTAAGACAGAGTCTTTACTGCAACTTTAATTACTGTCAGCACCAGCATAGTTAGGCCTCTTGGGTGGGTGTTAACTCCTCAATATGTACTCCCAGGGCAAGATCATCATCTTGTTCAGTATTTACACAGCACCTAACAACTGTGGTCTGGGTTAATCACCAGACCTCGGGGAAAACAACTCCACACAAGTAAATATTTCAATTATGCAGCAGCAAAACAAATCCTTGTTCTTTATGACTAGTGCAAAGCCTTCTCCCTGGAATGCCCTCGGTGCCCTCATGCCACTCCGGAGGTTGTTAACAGCTTGGTATTTCCTTCCAGATAAAAATGTTCTGCCCTTTGGAAAAAACCTGCCCTTGGTTTCAAGCACATCTCTGCTATTATACACTTGCCTTGGTATAAGGTCAAAAAGGGAAATGCCAGATCTGTTCACTGTAGGTCTAATCCAGACCCTGTTGAGGTGAGTGGTTCCCGGAAGCCTGGGATTGCTTCCAGAGGAAACCAACTCCTTATCCTGAGTAAGCTTGGATAAGCCAGATACTGTTGTACCCCAATCAAATAAACGAGGAGACAAGAACATTACCCTTTGCTTCAATTGGTAAGCATCTGAAAAAAAGTCATTCATCCAGAACCAGTGATGGGACTTCCAGTAACACAGGGGATGGCAGACATAGTTGCATTGCTTAACTTTACCCCAGCCAGTCTGCTACAATGTAAATGCAATCCCTTGAACAGAAAGGAAACTCTTTTAAACAAATCCCTATATAGAAAAGTATCTGATAATTCCCATTTGCTCACATGATATGGCCTTTGACAATCAGCATCAGAAGCTCAGCATGAATTCTGATCACCTAGGAAACCTAAGATACAACACAAATGAGCAGATCCTTAGTTACCTTAAATCAGCACTGCCCCATTGACTCCCCTCTGCACCAACCGACATGCAAAATATTCCGAGTTACTGATGCAAGTTTGAGGAAAAGAAATGTTTTTATCCTGTAGATATTTGTGGGTAGTTGTTCATCAACAGCTCTCCTCTGGTGCCCACTCTGTAGTCATCTTATGATCCCAGTTACCTAGCAGTACTAAAAGTTGTGTTTCAGATAAGGTTGAAAACCTGGCTCATTTTAGACTGCAGTCAGTAGCTTTTCCTCCAGCCGTTTCCTTTTGTCCGACAGCCCTGTATGAACACCTTTAACTGCGCAGTACCACATCACTTCAGCAGGACTCACTGCTTTCTAACTATTCCTGGACAACTGCTGCTTTAGAGGGAGAGCCAGAGTGATGCTCACTTTTTACCCAGCACACACTAGCCAGGCACAGAAATGAAAAACCAAAGTATCACATCCAAATCTCACAGGCTTCATCCATGCTCTCCTGCTGTGGGGCACACGGTGATGCCCTCAAGGCTAATGCTCACCTCATCCAGGGAGGAATGCTTTTTAAACCTGGGACAATCATTTGCTTTATTTTCAATCTTATTTGTGTATGGGAATTGCAGGCACCAGGATGGTTTTGTGTCCTTTTGTCTTCTAAAAACTCCTTACCCACATCCATGCCCATCCATAACCCACCCATCTACCTTTTACATACATATAGATGCCAAGACAATCTCCTCTGCAGTCCCTGTGCCCTGGTAACTGGTTCACAAGCACGACTGAGACAGCTTCTGTTATTACTTCAGTAAAATATTTTGTAGAAAATTGAACCATCAGCAGAATCTACAAACAAACACTGAGCAACTCAGCGTTTATCTATCTACTCATCCATGTCAGTGCTTTGTGTCAGCATGAAACATTGGTCTCCACAGTTCACACTTGCCCTTCTGAACTACAGCATAATAAAATATTTATACTTCCCCTGAGAAGCTACATGATAGCCATCAGTCATACAGGTTTAAAACAACCAAGTGGCAGCCACTGTCCTGCTATTAAACTGCAAAACACACTAATAAAGCCGCTTGATCATCTCCTGTGCTACTAAGCTGTGATCAAGCAAACACCCTCCTATTTTGAATTAATTTAAAACAAAATCTTATACATGTAGTGTGAATGCATTTGAAAGAGTAACTGCACTGCACAGCATCAGCTGCAGCACTTCAGCCCTGCATGAACAACCTATACTGATCCACAAACAAATATCCTTTCATGTGTCATCAGGGAAGCTACTGCATAAGGCTGAGACTTGTGTTTAAATCTAGCTGGTTTCACAATGTGGGATGTATGTGAGGAGGCTATAACCATTGCACTCCTCTCCCCTGAGGTTTAAGTTAGCTGAGGTCTAGTGTCTCATTTTCAGAATTTGCCAAATGTCTCCCCAAAAGAAAATGTGAACAAGTACTTTTCTATTTCACTATTATTCATCAAGTCTGTATAAGCCCCATAAATAAACCGTAACCACTCAATGCCACCTACAAAAATGTCTGGTTTTGCATATTCTGGTCTTGCAAATTCAGCAGCAATTCAAAAGGAAAGAATTACTTAGAAATGTTTTAGTTATTAGTCTGAGAAAAATTACTTATCTGCTCCTGATATTCAGATGTGTGAGCAGAGTTAGAACAGTCTGATTGGGAAAACATGGGCAATGAAAAATGTCTGGTTCAAAGGCTTGTACCTGGGTTCTCCTGTGATTTTAAGCCACCAAAATACTCTTTTATGAAGCAAGATGTACCAAGGAGCAATTTCAAAGAGAGGACAAACGTCACTAGAGCCGCTTCACAGCACATCAACACACCTTGTTAAATCAGAAAATGCTGACTGCAAATCTGCTCCTTTAGAGAGACTCTCAAGGCATTGGTGCTTGAACTCTATGTTGGTATTGTCCTAACACTGTTGCAACCTAAAATACAGTGATCTTTATATATCTTTCTGTGGGTTTATGCTGCATTCTTTAAGATCTCACCAGCTACACTTCCCATAGTGTTTATCTGAGCACTTACTTAAATACTTCCACTCAATACATGTGCATGTGCACTACTTCATCTTTTCATTTCTTCTTGGTCCTCTCTTGCATGCTGCTCTCTGGATATTTTTAAACCAAAATACGACAGAAGTGAATCATTTGGGGATTTTTTTTTTTTTTCAGTAAATGCATCACTATCAGCATTTCCAATGCCCTTTGAATCACTGAGCAGATAACCTATCATAAGATACACAGAACTGCTTGTGAAATGTAAATGGTTAAGGCATCAACTCCTTTGCCAGTGCATAAACCTGACTCCTGTAGCGAGCTACCCTGCTTGATGGGAGCATTAGGCATGTTTACAGGGAGGGCTTATTGAACACGCAGAGTGAGCTGGTTTGGAGGTGAGGGCACCTTCACTTTAGTGTCAAATGTGTTAACAGAACAACAGCTGAGAAATCCTGCTTCTTCCATCACTAGACTTTATCTTTTTAAGCTTGCACAGCTGATAAAAACCAACTTTCCCTGGAATTCTCCACCTCCTTCATTCCAACCTTTGATTTTCTGGAAACATTAGGCTGGAGCACTTGTTCTCTTGTGTGTGTGAGTGCAATGCCTGAATGAGATTTTAATTACAGGATTAAATTACACTAAGGCTCCATAGTAAATGTATGGAATACTGACACCTGCCGGCAAAGGGCTTCATGTCACTCCTGGACAAGAATATGCCCTCAATCTACAGCCCAAAAAATGATTCCCATCTCAAATACACAGCAGCCAAAACAGGTAGAAACTGAGTCCGGTTATGATGCCAGATATAAAGACCAAGAGCTATCCTTACATCGTGAAACAGCAGCACAAGTCTCCCGCTCCCTGAAAGCCTGTGGCTCTCAGCCAGGTCCAAGGAATTTCCCACTGTACAGGGGAAATGACAGTGTATTTTGAATCTCAGTAAAGACAGCAGGGATTAACTGTGCCAGGAAGAGAAATCTTTTGTAGCTGGAAAAGTGCTGACCTGATTTAATAGCCCACTAAGCTGGCAGAAAACCAATCCCAAGAAAAAGAAAGAAAATAAAGTAGTGATTTTGTGGCAGATTCATCAGCTGAATATGCTCAGCAGTGACTACTGGAGATGGCTCCAGGGTTGGGAGGATCAGGAAAGCACGGAACTGCATACAAGCATCAGGACTGTCCCTTCTGGCACCAGCAGGGTTCATCAAACTGCACCTTCAATCCACGTTACCCTACACAGGTGGGCAGCAGGAAAAAGTTTCTTCCCTTGTTCTCGGGACTGTCCGGGTAATGTACACAACGGCACTGGGATGACCTTGGTGCTGGCTCTTCCTTTTCAAAATGAACATAAAGAGAGACAAAGGTGTCTCCTTGGATTAATTACCACAGCCAGAGATGCTTGCATGTTTGCATTTTGCCTGTATGAGCTTGTTGTACAGACTCATGCCATGCTCCAGAAATTAACCCAACTCCTTACTTGCTTTTGAGAGACTCCTGTCTCTAGGTAACCATATGAAGAAAATCATATTCACTGTATAAAATTAGCTCTCTGTGAAACAAAACACTTGAGAATCACTTGCAGCAGATTTATAGTCCTTGCCTATGTTGCTTTCACTTCTCTTTAAACTTAAATTGATTACAGCAGAAGTAATCTTTTTAGTTGTTTTGCTAAGTGCAAGGGGAATGTTTTCTGCAAGAAGGCAAACATGGATGTGACACTTAAGATGATTACAAGGAAAAGCACTCTTTAAAAGCCTTAATGAACTTTATGAAAGCAAAGAGCTGTAGTGTTCCTGAGCTCTCAGCCCTCCAGGTTCACTGCAGGATAACCTGACACAGGTGGTATTCAACTGAAAACATACAGTTTAGTCTGCACCAAGGTAGTTCAGGACATAAGACACCGCATCACAAAGTGATGCCACATAAAAACATTGACTTCTGCATTTCAGAGCATTTTTTAAAACCCTTTAAAAAAAAGAGACTGTCATCATGCCATAGCTGTCACTTGAGCAGCAGCACTGGGAGAAGCTCAGCCAAAAGCCTCTGCATTCACCTAGCAAATTGGGTGCTGATTGCTATGAAGCTGTTTCAGAGAGTTGTGGAAGCTGGTGCAGACATTAAGGAGAAGGGCGGACACCAGCTGCAGTGGAGAACAATCCCAGTGCTGGTGATTCTTTCAACTGAGGGCTGGGATGCAGAAAGGCCCTGAGGGACACTTGTTATCACAGCTGGGTCCAACACCTGAAATGTGTAATTTCCAAACAAGCATTTTACAACTCTACCTGTTATGGAACATGCCAGGCAGAAAGAATAATGCGAAATTATTTTATGGATCTTTAACACATATTTCACAGTATCTCTTTACCTGGCACAACATTTTCTCTCAGGCATCTTTTCTCCAAAACAACATCAGAGAGATTGCAAAAGAAAAGAAAAGAAAGAGCAAAGGCTGGGACTCTTACAGATCTAGAAAAGCTTCTATAAGAGGATAAAAAAACATACAAAGTTTGAGAGAAAAAAATTCAGTAGATATAATACAGCTTTAACTGAACAATGAATAACTGAAAGAAATCAAACATCCTAATTTACTGTTCATCATAGAAGAATGATGTATCACTTGAACTGAAAGCAGCAGATTTATAATGAATAGAAGGAACACAGCATTTCACACACTGCAGGGACATAATATAATATTAACATAATTAAGAACATAATATTTCACATTACAACTAACTAAACAGTGCAATTCACAGCTGTCAGAAGGCAGTGGAGCCAAGGGCTCAGTGCAAGTAAAATGAGATGCTTAGAGCAACACTCAGAATGCTCACAGGTAAAGAGAAACCAGAACCTGTCTGTAAGGGGATGAGCAAGCAACTAAAGCTGCAGAGGTGGGAAGGAATTTCAGGTATTGCTACAAGTTGTGAGATCTCCTGACTTGTAAAACACGTGACACTGGATTGCCTGTCCACTGCTTTGATCCTGAACTGTGTGAGGGGGAAGCATACTCTTCACAAAAAGACTCATTGCCAGGATGTTAATGCTTCCCTTGCACTGAATTTGCTCTCCTTTGCATATCAAAATACTATGGCTCATTGTCTCCAAGTAGAAGTTCATTCCAAACTTTAAATCATTTCATTAAAAACCAAATTACATTAGGAGCTAGGCCTCGATTTTCAATTTTGTTTCATGCCATGCTCTCAGGTTTTCTTTTTTATGAACAGTGTAAAAAGATTTTAAATTATAATCTATCCCTTGACATATTTAGTACTGTAAGTTTCCCAGAGGAAAAGAAAACCTAATAATGCCCTCAATCACGTTACAATCTTGTTTGGGGTACTTTTTTTTCTTAAGCAGTAATATTTAACATCACCGCTTTTCTTACACCCATGTTTCATTACATCCAGATACATTCCAATCTGCACAGATCTCATTTAAATTTTCTGTTCCCCCTGAGCATTACTTACTATGTCTTTTTTCAGAATAATTAGCATCATTTTGTATGGTCCCATTGTGCCTTTATGGACAGCCACACAACATATAATGGAGCTGAAGGAGCATATTAGAACTTCTCTGTGCTTCAAGACCCAACATTTTCTCTTCACACTGTTTTTTATTTCCAAACTCTAACGTGTCTCATTTTTCAAACCCTCCCATTTTTGGTGCATCTTTTTTTGGAAGCTGGAGCAGGGGCAACCCATTATCTTTCTTCACATCCCACTTTATTTCACAGCTGTAAATTAAACCTATTCCTCTTAAGACTGCACTGCCACCACTTCAGTCACAATCCTAAAGAACTGTGCTGAAATTTGGAATAATGAAGACTGCTGGCATCACAAGGCCATCACTCCTGGCAGCAAATGCATCCTCTTTGAATGTATGAATAAATAGCAGGAGTTTAAAGACGGATGAAAAAGAGCTTCTGTGGACTAAAACGCTTCTGCAGGGCAAATCCCAATAGCAAAGTTTCAAACAGGGCTAATGGTCACTTACACTATTTGAGGTTGCTTCAAACTGTAGCCTAGAGGTAGCCACCATTTTCCTTGCAAGAGGATCACACTTCCCAGCATAAATAGCGTTTACAAACCAAATACAATCTATGCAAGTAAGCTGTCCCTGCCTACTTCTGCTGTACGCTGCAATTTACGCTACTGCAAGTCTCAAAGTGTTCTGGAAGTTATAAGGGCAGAAAGATACAACTGTCCCCAATATTAAAAGTTAATATTCAAAAGGTTACATGAAAATCAAGCTGTGAGAGGTTGCTGCTACACATACATTAGTATTTCCTCACTTTGTTTGAAATTCGTATCTTACTGCTAATGGTAGATGTACTGTTATTTAAACCACAGATTATCTAGTTAATATTTCACTAATTATCCTGAAGGTACAACACAAATATTGTGATCAGCCACCAGCTTCCAGTACTGAAAATGTCAGGAATCTCTAAACTAAATTACAAATAGAGTTCTTGATACCTTCATTTCTGGCAGCAAAAATACATTAAGCTTTAGTAGAGCAGTAGAGATTATTCAACATACTCCATTAAACTATTTTAACAGCAAAAGAGCTTTTCTACGCCAGTGAAAAAGAGAAAGAAGCCAGAACAGTGGGGAAGGAAATGAGTAAATTGGGATGGGGAATCTTGCATACCTAGAAGTGGGCAAGTCAGAGAAGATAAAAGCGCATGATCTCCTCCTTTTTGGCAGGCACAAGTTATTTTTGTTGGCCATAAAATGACAGGCTAGGACTGAGAGCAGGAGGAAATGGGGAACATGGTCAGAAAGGCCAGAGAAGGATACTTGGAGTGGGAGATTCAGACAGGATGGGCAAAGAGCAGGAGGATGCAAAGGGGCATGTGAGGGCAGAGAAATTAAACTGGGAAATGGGGTCTAGCCCAAGGATGAGGCAAATCTGAGAAATGACCATTTCAGAGGGAACAGAGGAGAACCCATATGTTTGGAAAAACAAGCACAAGAGGCTGTGTTCAGTGGGGGCAGATCCTTCGCACAACCCAGGCTGGAACCAGGATTCCGAGCCCCTGCTGCTCGTCCATCAGCAAATACTGGTTAATATCTTTAAGTCATTGAACAATGTAGTGATTAAGAACCCATACAGAAATTAAGAACTCTGTCTCTATACCAAGAATTGAATAATGCATGGTAGTAAAAGCCTGCAGCTCTAATTTGAACAGAGGGAAAGCAAATGACTGAGCACATACTTGTTAGCAGCATTCATTAACAGCAAGCAGGATTCATCTCTTGCACCTTTGAAAGAGCCTGTATCACTGCATCTGGGTTTATCTTTGAATGAGCCCAGATCTGACTGGCACGGACTATGTAATAATGTCCTTAAAGGCCAGGGCAGAATTTACACAGATAAAGAGGCTGATTTAAGTCTGTACACATAATGCTATCTGTTGCATTTCTTAGGAGAGTGGCTCACAATCCATTAGAGTAACCAGATCCAGCACCAAAATTTCTAATAGTTCTTTATTTTTCAGCCAAGGAAAGGTATCAAGGCCAAACCCCCTTTCCCCATTACGTAGGCGAATGTTTTAAAAGTTGTCTATAGTACTAATACTTCAACTACTAGTCAATAGTTCAGTTATGAACATTTATGTGTAATATTTGCTCAGGTCCAAGACTTCCAGCTGAAATTCTTCAGTTCAAAACTGGCCACCTGCCTTCCCTTCAAAAAAGCCACCTCCAAGAATTTTACCAGAGGTTAACTCAATCCAGTCTTTTTTTTTTTTTTGAGTCCCAGCTTTTTGCCTATAGTTCTCTTATCTTATTCACTCCTTCCAAAATTGTGCAAGGTACTTACACTCCTGTAAACAATTGCTGCAACCCACCTGAACTTTCATCAAAAGTATTACCTTGAACAAAACCTGATACCAGTGCACATTTACACTTCTGATGGGCAAGGATACAGATGTACCACTACCTTGCTCCAGAAATTGTCTAAATCTTTAAGTAGGTGAAGCTGGAAATGAACCAAGTCATGCACCTACATACACTCCTACTCCAAACAAAATATCTGAACCTCTTCTACCTTCGTTCTGTTACTGTGTCCATTTAGCCTAAAGAAAGCAATTTTTCACATAAGGATTACTGTCAGTTGTGCACAGTAGAGAAGATAACAGACTTTCTACTACTAAAACTGGAGATCTTTGTTTATGCCAACAAGGTGTTACATGGCATACTGCCATGGGTAAACCCTGATCCGACAGAAAATGGTCTGCCATCAAAAGGAGTCTATTCAAAAGGACGGGTTCACATCTATTAGACACTGCTTGAGCACTACCAAAGACTGGGAAACTCTATGTAAAAATTATACCTACTTTAGTATTTGAGCTATTCTTCACAATAACTATGCCTGAAGTTTTAAGGACAGTGTGAATTAAAGCTTTCTGTCATGCAAAATGAATACATTCAGAAATGACATGACTTATTTATGTACCTGCAGGGTATTTCTTGGAAATTACATAGCAACTTATGCCAGCGATGGGAACATTACTAATGTAACACCATGTTATGTCCTTATAACAATGTAAATGCCTCAGATCACCACAGTATTTGATAACATCACAGAGATAAATGTTTCATCCATGCATAATGCCAAGAATGGAGGATGGATGTAGTAGCAAGGCAATTTGCATTCCTGCAAATGTACCCAAATTCAAAAGATATAGTAACTGATATAAAAAATACAGCAAAAGGAATTTAGACACATTGAGATGCAGTGTGTATTTCTGTGGGAACAAAGTCTGATTACGCAACAGTGAAACAAATCTAAACCTCCTCTCTAGTCTACAAAAACTGTCCAATGATAAAGAATAAAGGACTGACTTCCAAACCAAACCGAATTATTCCTGAGTTACTGAGCACAGACTGAAACTGAGCTTCAGGCAGAACAAGTTTGATGTGGACATACACCAGTTGTTACAACTGCTCTCTTGGCATCTCTTTGTAGACTGCAGTAGCGCTTTTGCCATTGTTCTCTGCCCGTAACCATATCCTGGCGCAGACAATGGAACAGTAACTCCAAGACTAGCTAGGTACCAAAGCTTGCTCCTGCCTTCTCCCATCATCTTCATAAACTAGCACCTGGGCCATCCCCAACACATACATCTCTGTACACTCTATACCAGGTAGTCATTCCTTTCATCATACCTAAAACTGTTGTGTATTTATTCTGTGATCTCTGCAACAGACTTGTTTAATTCAATGCACATCACTTCACTGGTAGTAGAAAAGCTTGTCCCAAGTGCCTGAATCTGCACATTAAAAGGCTTAGCTTCAAAAGCCCCTAAATCTCACCAATACATACAAATTTTTGACAAAAATTAGGAAAACAAGCTACAGTGCTAAATATTAAATGTAAAGAAGATGCCATTATGAAGCACTGAAATTCCTTGCTAGCTAACATGTCAACACAGAAAGGATTCTAATATAGGAAAGAGGTATAAATTGAAAATAAAAGAGAAACAAAGACAGTTACATGTTCTGGGAAAAAGTACACTGGCATCCTGAAGCAGATACAAACCCAAGTTCAACCAGCCAGAGCCATATAAATGTCATGTTTCTCTACCAAGCATTAAAAAGCTGGTACGTCTGTGAGGTGCAGAAACTGTCTGCATGGTTAATTTCCACCCAGAGAAAATTTTCCCAGACTGTTTCAAGCTCGAATTTGACATGAGTTTTTCATTAATGACATTAAATATTTCTTCACGTGCTTCAGGAAGATATCAATGTCTTCACAAAAAGAATGCAAATATTGAATGCAGATACAGACAAAACAGGTTTGTTCACACGTTTGTAGAAGTTGGGGAATTTATGCTACGAGAGAGGTTATCTTGGGACTAAAAGATACATGCCACTAGCTAGATCTAAACGAACCTTACTTTTCAACCCTATGAAGAATCCAGTGTCTGAGAAAGCATTATAAAATCAAAATGTGAGAGAATAATGACAGGAAAGATTTGCAATATTCATCTAGGCCTACAAGAAAGTCCTTTTATTTTCAGACAAAGATCTCAGTCTGGAGAGGTGTTCTGCATGGGCAGGCTCCACATCAGCACTGATTCGTCCACACAGCACGATTTTAAGGATCAAAGATTTCAAAGAAGTCTCCTGTCAGCCTACAGGCATCACCTGAAAAGTTCCCCACCTTTCAGGCAGCACAAACTAAAATTCTCAGAGTACACCCTGAAACTCCGAATCCCTGTGATTTTCAATGGCAGCCTATGCCATTCCTGGCAAGCCTATGTCCTTAATGAGCCTCTGTGTTACGCTTGCTGAGACTGTGCTGAGGATATCTATGAGCTGGACCAAGATGCTGGATTTATCTGGAAAGTTGAGGTTTTTTTTTCAGTTGGATCAGCTGTACTGTCTTGTTCCTGTCCTGCTGACATATCACAGGGTAGAGAAAAACAGGGAAGAGAAACAAGCATCTGCTTACATTGACTTAGGAACCTCTACAACATATAAAACCAAAGCGCAGCATCTTATTTCACCCTATCAGGTTATTTCCTACTGGCCTCCAGGCTACTCCTGCTCAACAAACCCACAATAAGGAAGAAAACGCTCACCACCAGCAAGAGCTTCCTCTCTTGCACTGTCATCATCACTAGGCTGAAGAATATTCCAGGATGTCAAAGTAAGTGATGAAATGTCTTCAGCTGATGATAACTTCAGCATGTCCATGTGATTGCTGTGAGGCTTGTATCGTGGGATGAAACACTCTTTGCCTTGTTTAAAAATGTCCTTAATGATTTCTTCTGTCTGGATTTCATCTGGCATGCTTAGGAAGATTGCAATTCTTTTGGATTCTTGGTATTTGGGATGGGCAATCACCTACATGGGAAATTGGGGCAACCTGTTTATTAAAAGCTTACAAAAATAACTCTTACTTTATTTTAATTCAACACACCATGGGAGAAAAATATACACAGAAAAGGGTAGAGATACAAAGTACCATGCATCATAAAAGGAAGAAATTGACTTTGTTTCTCACTCCTAAATTTTTACCATCAGCAAAATGAAAACAGGTTAAGTATTTGCATCTAGTGAAGAGAACACTGTAACACAGGTTTGGGCCAGCAAAAAGCAATTTAGGAGACAATCTCCTGATCCATTTAATGTTTGTGCCATACAGTGCAGCCATCCTCAAATGCCCAACATCACTGGAGAAAGATACAGCAGGTCAGAGCTGCCAGCTTATGTAAGACACAAGGCTTTTGCATTCCTTTTCTCCCACCCTTTTTACACACTGTATCTCCCATCTGGGCACAGGTAGAATGTAAAGTACAACAATGATAATAACTCAAAAGAAAATTAGCAGCAGAGCAGATGACTGCAGAGCACAAAATCTTCCAAGGCCAGGTCCCTCTTTCTTTCTTTTAACCTGAAACGCCTTCCCTACAGCAACTTCAAATATATGACTTCAAACATCACCAGCTTCTAATGGGGGTTCTTATTACTGCATGTTTTTCAGAGCTTGAAGGAAAAATGGCTTTGCCATTTTTTGATTTTCATGAGGTTCTCTGTGCTGGGCTTATAGTGAATATGGGAAGGAAAACCAAAAACTGCTTATATGGTGAAAAAGCGTTAGTGCATCTATACCTCATTATGTGTCTATCCCATTCCAGTTTGGATTCCACATTAAAATTTGAGAGGAGGTTTCTAAATGTTTGTCTTCTCATTCTCTAGTACCATACATAGTTTGTTACTTACATCTGGTCAAAACAAATACAAATGTATCCTTTCTCATTTAAATGTGATTTATTTTTACTTTATACACTTGCAAAAATCTGTCCAAAATATCAGACAATGGAGAAACTGTGCTTATCTGTGGAAGAGAGCACACCAAATCCTCTGCTCTGTGTTTGTGTAACTGCAGGGTAACTTGGTCTTCTGAGCTTTAGCCTTTGCCCTGGCCCTGGCGTGAGAGATAAATAATTGCCCTTATCTGAGTTGAGATATGCCTATCACTCTTCTCTTTCTAGCACAGCAGTGAAAAGCCCAGGCAAAACATTCAGAAGATGGATATATTTCTGTAAGGCAATCAAAAATCCAATAAACCCTACTGCAGACCAAATTATGATAATGTGTTGCTACTTGGTCATAGAAACGCCTTCACAATTCAAACCTGTATTTTACTTCTTTTGTAATTTACCCGACATTACACATGGATTTTTCCACATGTGATTAAGCTTTTAAACAACAGAATTTCCATGGTAGTTTTTGTTTGAAAGAAGGACTATTTAGTCAAATTGCAGACTCCAAAAAGTGCTTGCGATTCACGTTGTCAAAGGCCTCCAGAGTTGAATCTTCTCATGGGTTTGGAGAAGAGAGAAACTGGGATATGAAGCTCTCCTCTTTCAAAGTGGTGCTGTGTGCTGTGCGCACACACACACACACACCCCGTCCAATCTGCTCTGACACGTCCAGTAACACATTGACTATGCTGTATAGAAGAAAAATGAGGTTGAAGATGTCAAACCACACAGGAAGACACAATTTCGGATGTTTTCAGAACTGTGAAGATGAAGCCGCTATGACTTGGAGCATTTTCTGAGAAGGGTGAAAGATTTTCCACTCTGAGCAAACACTATCCGCCCTTTGCTCATCACCTGATGGCTATTTCTGCAGAATCAGAGCATGCAAACAGCATGACTTTAATCATGAACATTAAAAAAGAAAAATCATCCAGAAGCTAATTAAATACCAGTGGCTGGGTCAGCCCATGAAACTCACTCTGAATTTAAAGATCACTTTGAGATGAGATTTTATGACTAAAAATATTGTTCAGGTGTTATAAAATAACCTACTAACTTTTATTAGCTGCAAGCAGTGATGTATGTTATAAAGCTACATTTTGAGCCTTACAGCATTCCAAATACTATTTTAGCACTTCCAGTAAATTCTTCATGTCTGCTGTACTACCCCGCTGTAGGAGAAGCTGACTCTACCTTCTGCCATTTGCACACAACCACTCAGTTTCAAGCAAGCTCAGGACTTTCAATTTGTGTCAGATTATTAAAATGGCAAGATAACACCAATTTATATGTCGTATTTTCCGGTGCCTTCTTTTAAGCAAAACAAAAGCTGTATCTTTGAGTGTGCTCTCACAAGTAGAAATGTGTTCTGTTGCTGAGTTTAGACGAAGGCTAAGGGCTCCCAAAACCTGGTACTACATGGGCTAAGTGCTTATGAAGTTGGCAGAGGACTCTGCAGTTTTGAAGAGGATGCATGCCAATATTTTCTCAAAAAAATGAGATTTTAGTCTAGGATGTTTAATTACCAAAATGCAGAAACATGATAGGACATTACATACATATATTTTAAAAGAAAGCATTCCCAATAAAAGTTACATGAGCTCCTCTTAAGCTTCCGATGGCCTGAAGTTTCCATGCAGCCACATCCCACTCATTAAGTGGCTACACATTAGTATTAAGTGAAGTCTATAAAATGATTTGCCATCCTCTGGCAGGAAAATAACAATACAAATGTAGATCATCTGGAAACACCCGCTGGTGCTGCAAAATGTAAAAACGAAGACTGTGCCCTAGGACATGCAGCGACTGCAGAACAACACTTTATTGTGTTTATTAAAATGATAAACCACATCTCTATAAAAACTTTGTGATCTAAAAGAAACAGGGATTTTCAAAAGAACATGGCAGCACCACACACTGCTAGGATTCCAATTAGGTAAACCTTGCTTGGTATCTTTTAAAGTATAAGAATTACGTTAGAAATAAAACTGCACAGAAGAAATACCACGGAAAGATACAGAATGGGAATGACTGCCAAGCAAACAAGATATAGTTGTTTTAAATGGAGACAGTTGTTAAATATTCATCTGTATTGTTAGGAGATGGCCACAAAGCTACGCACCCACCAGGAACCCACAAGAAACCTTCTGCTGGGGGTTTGTCGTGGTTTGAGGCCCTCATGCAGTTCTCCTCACTCACTCTCCCCTCTTTCTTCCCCAGTCCCGGGGCATGGGGAGGAGAATCAAAAGAATGCAACTCCCACAGGTTGAGTTTAGTAACTAAGGTATAACACAAATCACTGCTGCTACCACCAATAATAATACAAGAGAAATACAAGGAAAGAGA
>JASSUY010009200.1:26632-38778 GCA_032466535.1 Forpus xanthops | reverse complement strand
CCCCCCCCCCCCCCCCCCCCCCCCCCCCCCCCCCCCCCCCCCCCCCCCCCCCCCCCCCCCCCCCCCCCCCAAAAACGAGTGTACTTATAAGGTCAAGTGTTCAAGCCAACGTGAAAGAATGAGCAGTGTTATAATTACTCCCACTGCTGTGCAAACACGAAGCTGACTGATGAAATGAGCCTTCTTAATTATGAACTTTGATATAGTATATTTATGGTAAGCTTTTGAAAACCCACTGAATTTAGACCCAGCTCTCTTTGACCTTGACTGAGAGTAGACTGAACTCAAAAAGTTGGTATATTCCTACTGGTACTCAGCATTATTATTTAACAAGGCATCTGTTACACTATTTAACTAAACAATAGGTCACATAATAAATAAGTAGAAAAAACTTTGAAACTATTGTACTGAAACGCCTAGACTTTGTAGTTCTGTTTGGAAAAAAAGGAATACAGTTTCCCTCTGTAGTTTTAAAACTCAAATGATTTTTCAAGACCTTCGATGAATATTAACAGCTTTGCTATTAATATCACTACACAAATATATCTCCCATCTCAGTGAAATAGTCTTATCTTTTTTTGCTAGATCATTGACATAGTTGGAGAAGAGCAAGAAAATGAAAATTCACTTACAAAATCAGATTTTGTAAGTGATTTCAGAAGCCTATTAAAATTTAAAAGGATATTACTACAATTAATACTTGTTCCCAGCTCCCTCTCTGGATGCTTTGAAGATTTCAGTGCAAAACTGTGGGCCAGAAACATTGTCCTATTAGGTGAATGTAATGCTCACGTCACAACTGTGTGGAAGCACATTCCTTTGGACTATTTTGACTTTACCAGCTACAACACTAGAACTCCAGATCCTGCAGTAAACATCTATTTTCATTATAAGAGATTAGAGACTTACTAAGAGTAACCCAAGAGCAAAACGTGTGATGCGCAGCTGTCTATCTGCAGTCCCTTGTAATCATAACATTAAAACACAGTATAGCTTGCATCATCTCTCTTGTGGCTATATTTGTAGCATGCAGCAGCAGCACCATGTAGTTTTTGCTCACTGAGCTTCATCAGGTTCTCCTGTATGACCTCCTTTGTAACTCTGCAGCTGGGGCAGCTCAGAAGCCAGCACCAGTGTGTTCCCTCATCACTCAGTCATTCCGCAGTACAGGGGCTGCTCCTGACCGGTCGTATCTTAAGGGACAAGAAAAATAAGATGGAAGTACGACCAGGTCTTATCCTTTTCAGGTGAAAGAGCTGTGAGTAGTTATATGGGGACTAAATTGCCAGGGTTACTAAGGAGGAAAAAGAAATCTGGCTCCAACAAACATTAATGACAAAGCTGGTTTTTTGACCGCTCATAATTAAAAAGCAGAAAAGATAAGCAAAGGTGACTTCTGTGCACCTCTGAAAATTATTTTAATGTAATAATCCACCTTTTAAAGCTACCGCTTTTTTCTTTTTTTTTTTTTTTTAATATATAAAATGTCTGTAAGTTTTACCTTTTTTTATTTTAAATGCTTGTTTCTCTACCTTTTCCTACTCTGTCTGGATCAGCTGGCTACCCTGGGAAGATGCCATCACTGCAGGGAGTCTTACTAAGAAGTTGGGGTTGTTTTTAGTTTTGAATACACTTAGGCTTATATTCATTATCAATAGAGAAGATTAGGTTGAGTTCCACAGCTGGAACCTGCTACTGAAAATGGTCTGTTACTCTACCCTTTGCACTTTAGAGTTTTTTGCTGGGACAGATTAGTTGAAGTGTCCCTGTGGAGTATAGCTGTAGGTTTGTGATGGGATAGGAATGTTTAAAATAGCTTAGGCCCAGCATGCTACCCGCTTTTTAGATCAGTAGTAGCTGCTTAAATTCAAGTACAAAGAGATAAGCAACCAGAAAGACGACGGATGGGCTGTGCTGTACTGAAGTCTGCTTTGCCAAGTGATGATCTGGTTCCATGTTCCATGTATCAGCTGCCTAGTCTAGCCTGGAGTGTTGAAAGTCAAGAGACTGGCTAAAGGAGGAAGATTAACAGGCTGTGCTGAAAGGAAGAAACAGTCAAGGGCTGGTCTAAGAATGTCTCTTATTACATAAATTCATTAATGATAAAGGGGGAAATTAGCATGGCTTTCACTGTACCGCAGGGAACTAGGATCTGTGTCATCCAGTGTTGAGTGCTTAGGAAAATGAAATTTCCTGGCTAGACACTGAGGGAAAGAATCACTTGTGGGCTCTGGGGCAATCTGCATATAAATGCACCTTTTTGTTCTTTAATTCTTTGCCACTGTGTCATTGGTCATTGCCCCCTCACCCCCTTTTTTTTTCTTTTATTTTTCCTTCTTTCAGATGGTGGGTCCTCATCCTTCCAGTTTTGTGCCCAGGATGTATCCTCAGGCCTGATAGCAACAATAACACTCTCTATTCTGCACAAAACATACAAATTTTGAAGGGAACGTGGTATGGGTTTTGTTAAGCAATTGTTTAGTAGAAAACAAAAACCTTCTTAGTAACCAACTTAAGCATGATGCCAATTAAAGCTATTAGCAATGATAACTTCCTGACCGAAAATTGGTACATAGGTTTTTTGTTTTGCTTTGTTTTACCATTTTGTTTAAAAAATAAAAATCTGCTGTTTTACCATACGTATCCAAAAAGCAGATACATGAGCTTTTTTCTAAGATGGAATGATTTAATCTAGTTTGAATAGTGATAGCAATAGCACTCTTTATTCCTTGTAGATTATAAAGAATATTTCTCAGATTGGATTTCCTGTGTACTTTCTTCCAAATCTATCTGTTGGATGGCTTCTGCTGCAATAATGATGTGCAAAAAAATAAGTATTTTTGCTATGACTAAGTATACGTGGTCTGAACATGAGACCAAAAGACAAGAACACATTTACTTTGTGGTTTGGACCTGAATCAATGAGAAATGGATTCACTTTCCCTTAAAATATAAGACATGCCCTATTTGCTCCAACAAACCATTTGTCTAGACTGCCTATCTAGTTTTCTGTCTCCAACAGTTGCAATTGAACATGCTATTTAGGGGAGAGTACACAAGACTGCTTTTGCAGTCTATTTCCTTCACACTTTTTGCAGTATCTGCATTCATTGAATTAGGCATGCAGAGTTTGTACTCCTCTATTCCTACCTTTTTTTTTTTTTCCCTCTGACCCTCTTTGTAATTTTTAAACCTCACAGTTGTCTACTTCCAACTTCTCATAACAGCAAGTTCACTACCTGGTATACCAAGAAAAAAGCCCAAACCAACCAAAACCCAAAACCCAACCCAGGCCACAAACCTCTCCTTTCTGTAATTAATAATTGCTTAATCTCCACCCGTTTTCAACTATGTGAAAAATAAAGATAGGCCTAAGCAAGAACCTCAGATCTGAATGCCCCCACATTTTGGCAGTTTTGGTTTCTGAATCAGGAAGATGGGCTGCAGCAAACCCTGCAGTCTGAACCAGCACCTAAGGAGGAAAGTTTTGACCTTCAGCCAAACCTTGCAACAGGTCACTAACAATTCTGGCGAGGAAGCAAGGGCAGCATAGGTTGAATGCACCTTTACTTTGTTACGTTTACAGAGGAGATCTAGCTAGCAAGAACAGCACAGACAGGGAGGCTTAAAAGTGGAATCAATTGTCGTAAAGTCAAGGAATTACTAGAAAAAAGGAGGAGATAGTGGATGCTGTTCTGATGGGAAATGTGTGTGTTTAACCTATGGAAGAGTCAGATCTACAACTGCAGGAAAGGGAACATCTGGCTGGATAGGAAATCCTCAACAAACATCCAAGAGTTACAGCTGATTGCAAGCTGAATGTGACTGCCTCATAGACAAGTACTGCATGGGAAGGTACATACTGAAAAATGGGTTGGGATGTTTTGTTCTGCTCCATTTCATTCTGTACAACACAGGTCAGTTTTGAAGTACTCTTCAGTTTTGGGCATCACCTTTCAAAGCACTCCTGAATCAACCAAAGTTCATTCACATGATAGTTTTAAGGTACACACCATGATAGTGGTTTGTGTTTGTATGTTTTGTTAAATCTGAATTTGTTTATGTAATGACATCGCTTCAGTTATACACAGTTTAGATGTGCACAGCTTTCAGTTAAGAGGCAGTATAAATTTACAATCAGTCATTGTTTATAGTCAGAGGTTATAACAATGAACATCACTAAGTAAAGAGATTAATTTACAGGTTGTTAAATCAATATTCTCGTTTGAGACTTTGCATCACAAGATAGATGAAAAACTATAGTAGAGAGTCTAATGTAAGACAGCTGAATTAAATATGTACTAGGGCTTTCTCCATTCTAAATTTAGGGCAACTTTAGAGATCTGTAATTTGCTTTGGGTAATTCAGACACTTTTCTTGAGATACTGCCTTGTGTTGTCCATTTTTGAATCTTGTTAACCCCTTATTATAGCAAGGGGTTTACACTGCTGCAGTCATCCTGTCTGTAGCCTACAGTAATTCTAATGTTAGATGCCAGTAGTCTTGATTTTAAGTTTAGAAAGAAAAGCCCTGAGAACAAAGAAACCCCAATAATCCTGTAGTCCCCAAATATCAACCAGTGTTAAAGGCTGAAGACTAAGGGTTCTTGTTAGTTTTCAAGAGGGACGAACTTTTATACCAGATGGAAAAGAATTTTCTAGGTAATAAAGTGCAGGCTCCTAAGTCAAGCATTGCAGAAAATGTTTTTGCAGCAGTGATGTCTTTCTATTGAATTAAAGTTATTCATCCTAGCAACATTTTTAGAGAGCATGAATGGATAAAGCTAAATTTCAGGATTCCTAGCTGGAGATTTGGTGCAGAGCAGTTTCCCATGGGTTAAGTTTTACTGTGAGGATGTCTGATCAAAGTAAAGGAAAACATTTCAGTTGCTTTTGATGATCTTCAAGCCACAATGCTGATTTTTTTCTAGGATCTTACAAGGAAATACTACATGAGGGACCACTAAAAAAAAAGATATATTTTTAAATCTGCTTGTGAGGAATGAGGAAGGCCATTATGCACATAATCAGTAAACCTGCAGTACTCTAGTGATAGGACAAGGGGTAACGGGTTCAAACTTAAAAAGGGGAAGTTTAGATTGGATCTGAGGAAGAAATTCTTCACTGTAAGGGTGGTGAGGCACTGGAATGTGTTGCCCAGGGAAGCTGTGAATGCTCCATCCCTAGTGTGCTCAATGCAGGGTTGGACATAGCCTTGGGTGACATGGTTTAGTGGGAGGTGTCCCTGCCCTATGGTAGGGGGGTTGGAACTGCATGATCTTAAGGTCCTTTCCAACCCTAACTAGAGTCCATGATCCTATGAAATTGGATCAGATGGAAATCTGAAATTGCCATTGAGATCATGCAGATTGTTTCTTACCATGTATCTGAACCAAAATTACACTGAGTTAAAGGCCCTCAACCACAACTATTTGCCATCTAAAATATTTCAAATTGAAGTATATACTCTACATGGCAAAATAAAGAAGTGTTGACTGACTGCAGGAATCAACATTTCTTTTATGAAGCATTCAATGAACTTTTATTGGTTCGTATATTGCCGCTTAAAACCAATTGTTATTAAATGTTGATTTGATTAGATGTACTGCTTCCTTAAAAAAAAAAAAGAACATCCAATTTCTGTACTCATCCTGCACCTAACAGAGCACTTGCTCTCAGAAAACCTGGTACACGGCAATTCATATACTTGTAGAAAGATCACTGGCACTACTGAAACCTTCACTTAAGTTCCTATATAAACATGGAGAAACTGATTAATCAGTCAGTTACTATGATGGAATTACACTAATAAATTAATACGTTGTATTCTAGCCAGCAAACCTCATCTGCTGAAACCCAGTTTCTGCAGGGTGTGAAACTGGGCGTCCCCCAGAGCCGACAAATTAACCTTTAGTTTTGAGCAGTGTCATGATGAAGAATTCCCCCAGAAAGGAAGTATGACAGAAAGCCACTTCCTGCCTTCTGCAAACCATGTGGTCACATTATTTGTAATGTAACTAACAACAGCTCAAGCTTGCCTACTGAAAGAGCACTTGCTTTCACACACTTCACTCAGAAGTAAAAATATCAAAAAGCCTACAAAAAAAAAACCCAAACTCAAAGCAGGAAAACTGTTATCTGAAATCCATATGTTTTCACTTCCTGCAACTACTTGTCCTTTATTGTTCACGTAAGTCTATCCTGTGCTTATGACACTTGTTATTCAATTATTATTCTTCTTCCTCCCAGGATACTGCATTTGTCTTCCTTTACATCAATGTTCTTACTAGTGTGGCACTACTCAAACGCATTTGTTGTGCCAGCTGCACGAAGCCTCCACTTCGCTGTTGCCATTTCATGACAGAATTTGCTTCATTAAGGTCATAATACAGCGAATTTCTTCATTAACTGTAAACGGGAATGTTAGGAGCAGCCAAAAACTAGAGGAGCTCTGAGACAGTAAAACTGAACTGCAGCCAGGGACTGGCTAAGTATATAACCTTTCTGTAAAGCAAAGGAGTGGGAGGAAAGCACACATATTCCCAAGATCCCTAACTCTTCAATGATTAAATTTTCCCGTTATCCTGTTCTTCCTTCCCCCATCTTTCATCACTGTTCAGAAAGCTATGCAGCTGCTGTGAACTAGGCACAGGGTAGAACAAGCTGATCTGAAGGATGTAACAGTGCTGCCCCACAATGAGTCAGCACACACCTATTTCTGAAGCAAAAGCAGCTTTATTTCACACTAGAGAAATTTAAATAACACTTGAAAAGAACAGGTCAGTACATCTCGGACAAGTGTAAAGTCTGACATAAAACCACCCCTCAAGCAAGATATCATTACACTGGTAAAAATACCTCTTATTGTCACTTAGGCTAAGTTAGCTTATTTGTGATGCTGGCTGTGTGCTACACAGGAAAAATAAGCACTAGAACATTCCTTAGAACAGTCAGTGGTGCAGTAGTTAAGATCAAGAAGCACAGAATTGTTTCAAAGTCTTTACCTTTGTAAAATTCCAAGAGGCAGCGACAGTGCTCCTTCTCCTTTAGTTCATCAAGAGACTCCTAAATGAACTGGCCATTTATCAACAGCATTAGTAAACTGAACCTGTTATTACCAGTGTTTCAGGTTACTACAATTTTTACAAAGCATGTATTTAGTGGTGTGAGTTGCTGAAGATGAAGTTGAATCAAGTTTGAGGCACAGACAACAAAAATAATACCCTATGCATTTGAATACCTCTCGCACACATCAGTAAAACACTGATAACAGAATTAATGAAAGCAGTGATTTTACTGTTCCCAGTAGCTTTACATGCAATAAAGTCACTAGTTAAATTTCTGCACAAAGATAGCAATCATGCCAAGAGTTTTGACACATTTTAAGTTCTTTCAGAATGCAGAAATGCAAATATCAACCCAGAAGCTCCCCCCTAAAATGTGAAGAACTTCAACATTTAGATTGGGGGGGGGGAAGAAGCAGAATTATTCTTTTTAATTCATTTCACACAATTCTCTCTGTTAAGTAAACTGCCATTACTTTGGAATCATACCTGAACTTCCAAAGAGGACATTATACAAGCACAATATAGTGGCTGATATAGCCATTTTAACAGGGAAAAACATAACATTCCAAAGACGCTCGGTAGGCTGCGCCTGGAGCACTTCCTTCCTACAAATACAAGCCCCAATCAAGTAAGTTTTCTGTTAACAATAAGTGTACATGCTATATTTCACTTCAAGCTAACTTTTGCTTATTTTTTTTAAACCATCTTTTTGTGCAAAACAGAAGAGGAAACTGCCAAATCGGAATGTGTTTTAGGCAGCTCTTATATTATTTCATTTTAGAGAATCAGACTACTTTACCCCTTTGTTCAACTGACTGAACAAAATACATGCTCTTAAAAAAGAAGCTCTAAAATCCTCCTGTTCATGTCACTAAAACCAGATTAGCATGATCTTGGTTGCTATGCATCACTTTAACACCTCATTAGCTTCAGTTCTAAATAAGAATATATAAATCCAAGAACTAATGTTAAGTTACTGTATTCTAGTGGTTCAAAGAGTTATTCCATAGTTTCCTACTTAATTAGTAAATACAACGTACAGAAACTGATAGCAAAGGCATTGGATTCTGCATTTGAATGACAGATACGTAGCTACACAGTGGAAATCATGCATTATCAATGACCAGATTACATACATTCTCTGCCTACTCTCAAGCAAGAAAGCAGAAGTGTAGACATAGCCAACTGCTTCCAGGTTGCAGAAGGGCAAAGTACAGGAAGTGCTCTAACCTCTTCATGCCAGTGTTTAATCAGTGGTGCTGACAGACTGACAACAGAAGCCTGCAACGGGAAGAGCAGTGGTCAAAGCACAACACTACAAGCAGTATAAGCAGTATCTGGACTAGCAAGGTATATGTGGAGAAGATGGATCAGCCTCACAAAAAGCTTTCCCATCTTCAAAATGAAACATGTGGTACCTGCCATTCTGCAACAAGAGCATTCATTTTGGTGCTGGTAGTCCAGTTCTGGCATTCTGCTCTGCTGGGCATATCAGTCTTACAGATAGTGCTTTGAATGAGCATTTTGTTGTTGTTGGGTTTTTATTACACATGCCAATCAAGTCTGGTTTTCTTGTTGTTCCAGTCAAAAGATTATTAGCTTAATATAACCCATCTGTCAGGGCAGCCACATTGTAAAAGCCCAAGGTTCAAGTAATTGGTCAGAACAAGCAAAGACTGTTTCCTCCATTTCAGTCAAGTGCACAGCTGCTTAGTCATGAGTACTCTTGATCCACTAATCTGAGATGATAACAAGCTTCTTATTATGCCAGCTTATTTTCAATATAAAAGTATTTATACAGAAACAAGTCCAACATTGGACATCACTTGTTTTTCAAAGCTCCTATTAAATTTGGGGAATTTAACAAGCTGCTGGTAAGCAGCTCCTTCTCTATTTTACACATTATACTGAGAAACTTAAAGAGATGAGGCAGGAGATATACAGATAACTGACAGGAAAGATTTTCCCAATCTGCCATTACAGGGGAAAACCAATTTCAAGGTCTCTATGAAGTGACCATTAATATTCATATTATACACCCTTTATTTTACAAATGCGACTTTACAGTTCTCTATTCCCACACAAAAATCTGCAGCAACATCCATAGACTTGTAAAGTTGCTATAAGAATGCTATAGCTCATGTTTCAGCTATCACTGTTTATCTACTAACTTGCTCTTAACTGCTGCTTTTTATGGAAATTAGACTAATGAATATTTGAAAGCCTAGTTATTAATCAACCATGGACATAACAGTGTAAGTTCCTAAGCTCACTGTGTATTATGCTCCAGAACAAATGCATGATTAAGTTGCAGAGTTTTTCTAGTCTTTCATAAGCGTAAGCTTACTACAGTGAGCCCTGAAAACACTGCTTACTGGAATGTGAAATATAAGATCCAAGTAGTTGGTATTTGCTCACATAAAGAGTATAAGTTTTCACTGATATGCAGCAGAATTGTCTGCCAGAGTCCTGACTCGTAAAGAGCTTGCTGGCTGTAGTTATCAGTGGAGGAATGTTTAGTTGACTAGCTTTCCTATAACAATAAATACGATATCACTGAAGTCTGGGGAAAGTACTGCTGAGGATTTCAGGAAGTGTGACATAATTGATGTAAAGCTCCAAGCTCCCAATTAACCAAAGAGCCCGTTTTGAAACTTAAAATAATGCCTCAGTTAAAACCTGGGAGTTGCTCACAATTGTGTCATCTCCCTTATCTAAACATTCGTATGGTTAAAATATTTTTAACCTCACTCTCTTGTTCAACCATAAACAAGTGACTATGTAATTACATTAAGTGATTCACTGACTCCTCTCAGTCAAATGACTGGTCTGACAAAAACTGCCCCGAGCAGGGGCACTGTGCTCTGAAACCTGCTTTTGCTGAACTGTTTTTCTGTATAAAGCAAATACATAGAACAAAACTTACTTAAGAAAGAAAAGAAAATTATGTGCTATACAAGGTACTTCAGAGGAAGCATTGTAAAAGCTCCTACAGCTACAGGTACTCCACTGCTATTTTGCTTGTTCAAGTGTGCCTCAATACTAAGGTGAGCCATGAAAACTCAGACTAATCAGTTCAGAGTCTAAGCAACATTATGCCATTGCTATTTGCAATATGTTAATGCAGGTTTCAGTAAAACAAATGTAATGGGATAATGCTGTGCACCAAGATACTTACTGTCATAGCCTGTTTGAGCACACTGCACCACTAGTGCTTATTTAAACAGCTTCCAAACAAAAACAAGGCAAAGTTTTTTGTTGTTAGAAAAAAAATCCAAGTAACATTATGCCTAACCCCATCCAGAGAAACCATGATGCTCTAATACCCACCTATGCAGAACAGCAAGAGAACTAGTCCTAAGGAACAAACAAATTTGGGACACTTTCAATACCATAGTCCACCCTACTCATAGCTACTTAGATGTTGTGCAAGACCCAACAAGAAAACATCACCATTAAATTTGCACCTTTAAGGGAGATTAGAAAACAACCAGTGTTTTTTCATCTTTCCTTTGGAAAAAGTCTGTTTTAAGGAGCTGTCAGACAACCACATCTTCGATTGCAATGATGTTGCAGTTTGGCTGTTTCTGAACATAATTTGGCCTTACTCCATTAATTCTGATTATTTTTCCTATACTTACAAACTAACTTGGAGTTTTAACTTAGTAGAATAAACTTTAATTAGATTCTTAACTATAGATACTGTCTTGGAACAGGTATTTGTTTATCTGGGACAGAGAAAAACAAACCAGTTTCATTAAAGGGCAGATTTACAGCAAGAGAAGCATTTTCAATAGTCAATTTCACTGGCTAACCATGACTAGTACAATTATATCAATTAAATTAGTAAAGCACAAAGGATGACAAAGAAAATTTGAGCCATAAGACTCTATTTTTCGATTAACAACTTAAAAGCTTCCAAGAAAATTAACTGTTTTATAGCAACATTAGGTTCATTGAACAGGGGTAAAGAAAAAAGCAAAATCGAAACCACCACTGAAAACTCACAGGATGACCTAAAAACATTAATGTATTTCAAATACTATGTTAAGATGCAAACAGAACCAGCAACAAGCAAACAACTTATTAGTAACAGATTTGTCCAGAAGGAATTAAATCCAGAAGAATTCCTCTGTTGTCATGAAACTGGAAGTGCTCTATACCTCACTTCCCATGCAAGTGAGTCAAAACACATGCCTTGCTATAATTACACAGTGCAATCCAATAGTACTACTAAAATATCTCCCCATCACTGCTTGAGTCACTTTTTCAGATAGCATAAGCTCAGAACAGAAAACTGCACAAGCAAGATATATATTCAGGTTAAACATATAAAGCAGTAATTTAAAAGTTAACACCCATAATGCATAACTTGGATTTAACAAGTTACTTCATAAAGAATAGTACACTCACCAAGCTCATAAAACACCCAAAAATCCTTGCTGGCCAAACAGGCAAAAGCCTGTGAAACAAAAGTTCGCTTTCACTGGCTGGAGTAATAGAACCTTATTATTGCAACCTAAGTACCTTTCATGAAATCCCTATTCTATTCAACAAACATTTCATATGTTTTCATATTAGCATTTGCTCCTTTTAATCCTTAAACCACCTAAAAGCCCACGTCAGCCTGTAACTTTGCTGCTTCACCTCTCTGGCTCTGTTTCACCAGCCTTCTCACAGCTGCTCCTCAAAGTTTAGCAACTTCCTCAGCAGCAGAAGCCAAGGTGACGCAGCTGGGCCAGATCAGAGCAGGGAGTTACCTTCCTGAAAGGGTTATCTGAAGGGTGAGGAGGGTTTCCACTGCCCTTTTACCTACCTTCCCTCTTATACCAACACAGGCATTTCTGAGACCACATAATACGCAAGAACGAGAAACTGAACTAAAAGCAACTATTATGTAAATAATGTAAATTTTGAGCCAGATCACTTGTGCAATCCACTTAACAACAATCACATGAACGTTTGCTGTACACAAAAAGCAGCACCAGGAGACAGGAAAGGGCAACAGACAGAAACTGAATTCTCCCCATAGCAGAGCTAACTTTTTAAACTGAAACCACTGTTCAAATAACATTTGAAG
>JASSUY010009200.1:0-26532 GCA_032466535.1 Forpus xanthops | reverse complement strand
TGAAACCACTGTTCAAATAACATTTGAAGCAACTTCCAAGTAATAATTTCCCATTAATACATCTGTAACAGCTATATATAGAAAAAGCATAGCAAACCAAGAGCTTCACATGAAAGCCTACATAAATGACCTATTACCTCCACATAAGCAATCTCCCACCCATGTATAACTGCCCTTAAGCTGCTAACCTATTTCCTTAATTAGAGGGTGGGAGGCTCTGAAGTCCTTGGAGGACTTAAAGAGACAAAAGCATAACTTAGACCACAGAACCACAAATTTCAACAGAGCCAGTGGCCACGGAGGTCCACAGCAGTTCCATTTGTTCCTTAGGCTGCAGTGAAATTCCTCTCAGTGAAGTCTGAAACGACCTTCGGGGCAAACTGGGAAACTCTGACCTTTCTTGTGCTATTAAGACACCTTTGGCAGCTAACTACATTGCTGCCTCACTGCCCTCCCTCAGCTTCTGTTCTCCTTCAAACACTTTTGGATAGTCTCACCTCTCTCCAGCTGATGCAGCTTACAGAGCCCTTTTTTCTAGACTTCAGCTCTTCTGCTTTTTCTCCTTGAGCCATTTCATCCACAGGCTTCTCTGCCATTTCGATTCTGAAACTGTAAGATTGACAGGAAAATAAGATTTTAAGGAACTGGATAATAATCATTCTTGCAAACTGAATCTATATTCTTCTATACGAGAAGCTTGCAGTTCTTGTACCATCCTTATCACCACAGAATTGTGTGACCTTCCTATAATCATACATTAAGCACTGGAACAAGGACGTCACATGCTGTGCTCATTCATGCTCCTCCAGAGGGGTACATGCAGGAGAGAGGGTTTTTTTTTTTTTGGTAGCTTTGTATTCATACTCACATCACTGAAGATTTAATAAAGAACGTAGCACTGAAGGGTTCTAACCCAGAAATGGGCAATAATATACACTGACATGGCTGACAAGCTTACATTACATCCAGACTAAATGCCGTGCTATTTTTGCCCAATTTCAATTCCTCTTAAAACACATGGCTGTAAAGTGTGGCAGCCTGAGTGCAGGGTTTTTTTTCCCTAAGTTAATGTGGTAGATATCAAATGATAAAAGTCTTGCCAATTGTTGCAGTGTAGTGATAGGTCAAGGGGCAATGGGTTCAAGCTTAAACAGGGGAGATTCAGGTTAGGTATAAGGAAGAAATTCTTTATTGTGAGGGTGGTGAGGTGCTGGAACTGGCTGCCCAAGTAAGCTGTGGCTACCCCATCCTTGGCAGTGTATACAAGGCCAGGCCGGGCAGAGCCTTCACCAACCTGGTCTAGTGTCCCTACCTATGGCAGCAGTGTTGGAACTAGATCATCTTTTCCTTTCTAACCCAAATCATTCCATGATTCTATGATAGACTGTCACATCTCATGAATCACAGCACTATCAGTTAAGACTTAAAGGTGAGGATAATGAATACTTGGTATTATATTACTGTTAGTCTGGTAATCTCCCACTGACATATTTGTCCCCTATTCCTTATACCACAGCTAGGGATAGTACAGACATGCAAACTAGCTCAGTAGACTAATCTGGCAGAAAATTATCTTTTTCTTTTTTTTAATCTGTTAATTCTGTATCATGTAAGATTGGTTATCATAAAACATGTACGAAGAAATACACTTTGTATGTGGAAAAAGAGGCAGAAATATATACCACTTGCCACCCTCAGAGTTACTTCCTTCAGGTCTAATGTGTGTTCTCATTACGTGAAAAACCACATGCTTGCGCTGAGCCTCAAACTCATCTCAGCTATTTGTCTGCCTAAAAATATCTAATTGTGCATGTGAAGGATAAGATCAGAGATTAGCTTGCTTTTCATTGGTGTTACTATTTTTCCACACTCCATCTTCACTCATTTATAAAGAGAGCTAAGTAGACAAGCAAAGAATTTAGATTACATGTGCAGAATCTTGCTGTTCACAAATAAGTTCATTGTAAGCAATACTTGGGGAATTAACACACACAAAAAGAAGAATAATTCAGAACAAACAAAAAATTCAGAACAAGAGAAGGTTCTGTAACCCTCATGCAATACCATCTTGCTAGAACTCTACTGGATGACACTTAAGTGTATTAGACATCAGAGCCAGGCATTTCCATCAGAAAAGCTAGATATACAGTTTATTTCAGTGGCACTTATTAAAGATCCTTATAAGGTAAACATAAATATTATGTGAACCCAAATCAATATAGGGAACACACCAAATACGTTCATTCTAAGGATATTTTTTCTCATTCTTCAAAGTTGAAATACTTACTTTTCAAGATATCTAAGCAAATCCTTTAAATACTATGAAGAAATTATGTAATAAAATATTAGCTTACCTACTAAATAACTGCATCATAGAAATACCTTTTTTAATTCCCTTTAAAGAAGCTGCCTAAATAATCCTACTGATAACTAGCATAAAAGGACACACTTTCAAACTGTGGCCCACCATCCTCTCTAAAAATGGTCTTCAATGAAGTTAGCACAGCTATGAAAAAAACTTGATGCAGGCCTGACAATGGTAGTTCCTCCAATATATACCAGCAATACACAATACATGCTACACCCAAGGATAAGAACAGCTGTAAAACTCAACCAACACAATAATCTCTTTCTATCAAGGGAAACTATTATTATTATGCTAGACAGGCAATAACTATGGGTAAAAAATTCCAAGGGTTTTTACCTAATTATCTTCATTTTACCATTAAACAACTTGATTTCTTAACAAGGTCTTTAGCTCTAATCAGGCCTATTTTTGTCCATCTGCCTGGAAGCTCTTCACTAGCATCTACTAATGCCTTAAACATGTGTGTATTTACATCAAAATGAACTACTAGAATTCCACCCAAAAACCTACTTGTTGGAGTATGGGCTACGGTGAGATACATTTAAAACTCCTCCACTAATAATTGATTCCCTGGGCTGTAGGATACTTATTTAGTAAGCTTTCATATCACTTACAGAAATTATAAGCACTATTTGCCCATGATACAGCTTTCTCTGCAGACAAAATAAAGCAGAAAAGTTACCAACTAGAGTAAACCCGATCATTAAATAACCAGTTCTGTTCTAGCCTGTTCTGCCCAGCCCATGGTGATTACAAAGCATGTATTAGGGGGTCTCTAAAGAGTGGCTGGAGCTGGGTATTGATTTTCTGTGAAAAGCTGTGAAGATGTAGAAAAGCAAGATAAACAGATAAAGACAAAGGTCTCTAGTACTGAACATGGTCAAGGGAGCCCATGCAGTAAATAAAAGGAGTTTGTATTGAACTGTTTAGTTATGTCTGAGAAGCAAATTGTGCTGTGAAACAGGAAAATCAAGACATTTTTTAAGCAATATTGGGAGATACCATAGCATGATAAGCTGTACAACTCACTTCTAGCTCTTTCAGGCTCAGAAGAAAACTCAGCATTATAATATAAGACATAATTCCCTTATATTAACATAAAGTAGTTGTGTCCCGGTACATAAATTGTTGTGAAAAATTGGAGGTACTAATCCAACAGGTTCTCTGTGGTACTATTAAGATTATTCTGTGGGAAGACAGACAAACCAAACCAAAAAGGCAGGAGGCACTCTGCTTGCCAGCAATACTGAGATATTACTGCTAGATGCACAGTTGATATATTATTTGCCCTAGTACATTTTGTACTAGGTAAGACTATGGATTGGTGTTTTAGAAACAAAGGAGGAAAAAGAATCAAATAAATGCTATCTCTATTGTCCACTTCATTTATCAGCTGTTTGTTTTGCGTTGTTTTTCCTGTGGGAAAAACCCAAAATCAAGAAAAGGGGTTTCTTCCTACTTATTTTTACATCATCCTCTGAAGTAATCCTGGGCATTTTTGCCCGTACTTATGTTGTTTGTAGAAAGCATGATAAGGCATGAATGCTCTGGTAAAGCCTGAAAGTAAAAAACCATTAGGACAAGATAAACCTAGTTGTGATCTAGAATTGTACAGTAAGTGATCAAAATACAGAGAATGGTGAAAACGGAATTCACCTAAATCAGGGAATTGCCTCAAAGAGGGAAAATCCTTGTAACAAAGACATAACACATTGGAATATATAAACCTAAAAAGCACACACTTTCTAAGTATTGGGGGACTCTAGCATGGAGGAAAGGAAAATCACCAAAGATGTGTTCAGATTAAAACCAATATTCAGCTTATTTCTGGATTTATCTAAGTCACTTTAATGACAACAGGGCTTTAACACAAGCAGACTCTGTACTTTTAATGTACTCTTTAATAATTATATGCCTCATCTAGCTCCAGTGCTTTAGGTTTTAAATTGGAGCTTGACATAATATGTAAAGCTCAACTACAGCTCTGCTGTGACACAGGGTAAATGACTTCCCTAACATATGCAATGGGAAAACTGTTTTAAACAATAGGTAGGAAGCTGTCAGCTTCCTCTTCCTCTAAAGAAGTACAGGCAAAATGTTAAGCCAAGTTAAAACTGAAGAGTTTATAGCCTAAGAAGTGAACTGTTGGGCATCCATCTCACAGCTGGTTAAAACCAGAATGTAGCTGTAGCCATAGAAAATTAACCTCACTGAAGCTGTAACCCTTATCCATTTACAGAAGTGCTCACAATTAGCTGTGCTTTCAATTAACATTTGTGATGCTGTTCGTGACTGTTAACATGATATGTCACTTTGTTTTAATGGATAGTACTGATGTCTTAATGTACCTTAAATGACTAACAAGTTTTGTTTCGACGTCATAGTAACTTCTTGCGACTTAATTCACAGAACACTACAGAATGTACAATCATTGCCTCTAACAGGCCAGGAAAATATTGTGTTAGATTAAATAAAGCTTCAGCAAATAAACACCTCTTGGAATTATCACTGAGTGGATTTTCATTGGATTTAGGTTTACAAATGAGTCAGATAAAGTAGTTAAAGAAAGTATTCTTTTAGAAAGTGGGGTTATTTTGTCATTAGGGAATATCTACTCATATGCAAATAATGCTCTTCATTGATACTCATTGATCGGTCGTGAATACTTCTGATCTTATTTTCCTACCTGTTAAGTTATATACCCTGTGATTTTCTTATTAACTACATTCTCAAGCACTGTAAACAATCTTTGACTTTCTTCTTAAAATAAATTTGGGGATTTTTAAAATTCCTAAAAGCAAACAGATTCCAACAATACCTGCAAAAACAAGGGGCAGGAGAATAAAAACTGGCTGTGATGAAGATACTGGTTAGGAAGAGTGACAAGAGAGTCATAAGAAAGCTTACAGCTCAGAAGAAGTAGAAGGATTGTGCTGTTTTCTGCGGTAGAGTGGTTGTGTTAATGATATAGAATCTCTGGATGAGAAGCTGGGGAATGTACTACTGGGTGACTTAGCAGCACGCTTCCTGCTTGTGGTTAAGTTAAATACTGTTTTCTCTCGTGGTAGTGTACAGAACAGCGTCTTCTTTTTTCTCCCAGTGCAGTTATGACAAAGACTTGAACATTGTTAACTTTCTTCTTCAGTACTAGAAACCTGAAGAACATTCTGAAAGACTGAAACCTCAACGGCTGGCTTGGTGACCAGTCAACTTTTCTTTTCCAGTTACACTGGGAATGCATATTTTCTTGTACCTTGTATAACTGTATTTTTTAGATGTTTAGAGGGAGGGTGCTAGAGTGCTAAGTTCTTGTACTGCTGGATCAGTCAGTCAACTTCAAAGCCCTAATTTGTTCATATTCAGATATAAAATAGTACCTCTTTTAGGAAGGTTCAAAAGATCCCATACCTATCAGTCTGTGATCAGTTGCTTTTGGAAAATTGTGTGACTTCTTTTATTACAGATGCATGTTTGCCATTTTCTGTCATTGTCAGCCTCAAACCACGACAGGTTGCATGACTGAATGTTACTGAGATGATCTGTGAAATCGCACGGAGAAAAGTTGGCATCTACATGGCAATGGTCTTTATTACTTACATGGTTTTAAAGTTGCGAAATGAATAGCTATGTGAGATGACAAAATTATTTTTGTAAAATGCATAGTTTTAAAATACATTTTCTTCAGAAACAAAGACAAGTTCAGAACACTTCATACAACTACTAGATTCCACCCTCAGGCCATACTATGTTGCTCTCAGAGATTAGGCAAATTACTGCACTGCAAACTGACTGCCAAAATGATCTGAGGTTTGTCTGGTTGCCTGAAGCAGAGCTGTGGTTTTCTATTTCTTGTTTTGTTGTGTTGTGGAGGGGCTTTTCAATTTAAATTTTCCTAATTGGACTAGTTGCATTACTTCACTTCACTCCACCTGCTCAGAATTGCCTGCAGAGTACATGTATGTCCTCGGTTCATACATGGAATATTTGTTGGGTCTGGAAATTGGGGAACTGGACTATGACTAGAAACATTTCCTGTAAGAACTTCTGTTGAGGAGGCTGTGAAGGAGATCTACTGATCCTCAATTTAGAGTAATCTATTCACAAGCAGGACTCCAGAAAATCCACACAGTAATGTCTTGTATGCTTAAGTCACAGCTCAGCACATTACGTGGACACTTAAAAAATATTTGTGAGTTGGAGTTAAAAGAAAGTGACTATAACTGTGTTACCCAATCAGCCACTTGTCCCAGGAGAGCAGGCAAGTGGCAGGAAGAAAAGAGGAACTAAGAGCACTCATGGGGTACCTCTTTCATCACATGATGTAGCTATAGCTTCATGGTTGCATGTCTTCATTACTTACAGAAGGGTACAGTCATTATTGCATACCAACACTAAAAGAAGTAAATGTTTGTGTTTTCTTTTCAATGCAATATGCATAATCCCTAAACTTGACTTCAGTGCTTTTTTCTTTTTTGCTTAAGATCATGCACATGATCTGAGTTTTACTCCATCAAAACCTAAATTAACTCAATGCCTGAATGTGTGTTTACTCAATCTTCTGGATTTCTGCCACAAGCACTTATTTTCACTCATACCACAAAGTATTTTTGTAATGTTCTGCCTGCTGCTATGGAATATTAAATGCTAGTCCAATGCAGAAGTTTTGCTGAAAAACATTTGGCTCCTGCAGTTTGAGTAGTATTGTGGCAAATGCAGAAAACCTGGGTAGAGAAAGCTGTGGAACACCTAAGGGTTATGATGAACAAATAATTCAACAAAGTTTGGATTAAAACCTCCTGAATTTGCGCACAGAGAAGTCAGCCAGTTGGAAACTATTCCCTGCTTTCTCCGACTCTGGAACGATTCACCTTTCTGCTCTAGTTATGGGTGCTGCTAATACAGACAAATAAAGGCAGCATGGAAAAACAAAACGGCCATTAGGGCTAACTAAAGAATAAAAGATATCTGAGCATTTCCTTTCAGCTGAAATTGGCAAGTTGTTAATAAACTGTTGCTGTAGAATGACGAACTGTAAATTATAAACAGATGTAACTGGAAATAACATTATAGCCCCTGTCACTGCAAACAAGCGATTTAATTCATGATTAATTTCAGAATGCCAAAGTTACATGTCCTTAAGTGATAGCATAAACTGTGCCCAAATACTTAGTTAAAACCAGCAAAATTAAAGGAAAACGTACCAAAATGAAGAGGTTTACCACAAAGGGAAGTTTAGACTGTGCAGTTTGATGGAGCTGTCCAATTTATTACCTACTAACTTTTGCTGTGAAGGTTATACTGCATTTTTAAGACCCTTGCAAGTTTCAGACCTATCGTTTTTTTTGGGAGCTGCATTTTGTCAACTTTTATAAAGAGGTTTTCACTGCTAGATTGAAAAAAATAAATCATCTGGTAATCAGGTAAACCTAAGAGAGTCACAAGAAATGCAGACAGGTACATAAATCTCAGGCATGTTGAACTATGTGTGTATTAGAGATGGGGAAATTTCACTGGATTGGTCTTGACTGCCTTTTTAATAGAAGCTTCCTAGTGGACACAGTGCTGAGCAGGGACCCTTTCCTAAAGGGCAATCAAGTATTACTTCTGTATCCGACTCAGGACTCCAAAGACTTGTACATTGCTGTTTCCCCATCAAAACCGCAGACCATGGCTGTGTTCCCAGCCATCTTCTCAGTATAACTTAGCAAGCATAGCTTCAGCTGTATCACCACATGACTTCTTTTTTCTTTAAAAAATACTACATCAATAGAGCCTCTTTTAGGATGATCCCTCTCATCATCAGGTGTGTGCTCATTGTCTCCATTACTCAGACACACCAGTGCCGACAGATCTCTGGTTCATACAACGCTCAGCCAAAGGGATTCTCTAATCCACAGAAAGGGTTTAAGCAGTTTTCCTTTGTTGTGAACCACGAACACGCGAAGATGACTCAGACACTGGGGACTGGCGTTCTCGAATTTGAGAGAACAAGAATTAAGTCTTTTCTTTCTGGTAACAATAGCTCAACCTTAGCTCCAACGCTGCAGTTATCCCGCGTGCGTTTCACACACAAAGCTCACGGAAACACACCTTAGTCACAGCCGCCTCATGAGGAAGCGCGTTGTGTGTGATGCAGCTCCCCACACGGGGCACGGCGGCTGAAGGAGCTCCGATGGAGACAAGGCTTTTCACAACACGGCCATCACCGCCCGTCCCGCCTCCTCCATAGCCCTGCTACCTCTGCTCTCTACCCGCCCTTGGACCAGGCAGCCCCTTCTCCTCCCGGCGCTATAAATAACGCCTCAGAGATCTCTCACATCACCGTTCAAACGCGCACCGCCATTTCCGTGCGCGGATGCGCGGCCCCACCGCGGCTCCCGCCCCCCCCCCGCCTCAACCGCGCGTGCGCACCGCGTCGGCACATGCGCGGTAGCGCTGAGCGCGCATGCGCGGAGGTGTTGGGTGTCGCTGAGGCGGTGTATTGGGAGGAGGCGGCGGCGGTGGGGCAGAGCACCAGGAACTGCTCGGGCTGGGAGCGGACGGGGGACACGGCCGCGGTTTGTGGGGCGGTCTTATGGGGCCCTGAGCGTGCGGCCCCGGGGAGCAGAGCGGGGGTCCGCGGGGGCACAGAGCCCGTGGGAGGATGGAGGGTCAGGCGGCGCCGGGGGCTGGCGGAGGCGACGAGCCGCTGAGCCTGGGCAGGATGAACCCGAAGCGCAGCGGACGCGCCGCGGAAGAGGAGAGCCGGAACAAGCCCAAGCTGGTGAGCGAGCTGTAGGGTTGGAGAGGGGCAGGGGACGGCCTGGGGACGAGGAGGCAGGCGGGGGAGGAGTAGGCGCGGATGCTATCTTGCTCCTTCCAAGTGAGGAAGATGGGGTGCAGGGGCGTGCGGCCGGGCCCGGCGGGGAGGCTGCGGCTGGGCTTGTGGGAATTCCAGGCTCTTTGTTCAAATTCCTGTGAGCTTCCGTGATGGTTTTTGGGTGTCTCTGGAGAGGGAGGTGGCAGCTGGAGGGGGGCGTGCGGGCGCTGAGGCCTCGCTGCGGTAACGCGCCGGGGGTGGCCGCTGACAGGAGCCGGGAATTCCCGTGTTTCCCGTGATACCGGGAGGGTAGAAGCCTCGGCGGGGCATGGGCTGGACCATGCCCTGGGGAGCGGTGCGGTAACGCGCTGTTCTGCAGGCAGGACCTGTTGATGTGACCTGTGCTCCGCTCACCTTCTGCGTGAAAGAGCAAGGGGGTGGTTTTTTTCCTACCAGTGTTGAATCGTTCGGAGCATTGGTGGTTCTGATGTCAAGGATGTGCTTCCCAAGTGAACTTTGGAATTAAAGGGAAAATAATTTAAAAAGTTTGGATATTGTCCAGTCTTTTGGGAAAGATTTTAGAAGCGCTTGAGCACGCATATTCTCTTTAGGACTGTAGAGTTTGTTCATTATGCCCATGCTTTTTGATTTAAAATAAGATATTTGCATATTTAAACATAGGTACATTTAAAAGCTGACAGCACTGGATTGTGGCTGGCTTTATAAATACAGTAGCAGCAAACCAGTTAATATGACAATGTTTCTTGTAATTGTTTGCTTCTGTTACTTGAAGTTACTTGGTTTAACTTTGAATCAAGTCATTTTAACTCAGATCTATGGTGAAGCTTTAAGAGCAGCAGCGTAACTGACCCTTAAAACATACCTCAATTCTATTACGGAGTAGAGTACTAGTTCCAAACTTTTATTTAATCTGAGCAAAGGCTTTCACAGATGTGGGTAAAACTAAATCCACTATGCAAGTTCACTCCCAATTGGTCTTCCTTTCATCAGTATGGGGTGGCAGAAGCTTTGGTTGCTCAACCTGGGGACTACGAGGTTTTTGTCACTGAAAGCCAAGTTAGAATGCTTGTAGGGAAGATGATAACTTTGTGGCATATGAGGCAGTGATGATAACTTTGTGGCGTATGAGGCAGTGACAAGTGACTGAAACTTACGAATATTATGAAGGATGACAGAAAGCTGTAATACTGGATAAGTTGAAGTATGTTTGTGTTGAAAGGACCGTGTATCTTAGCAAAAGGTAACAAAATGTTGTGTCTTTGTTTTATGGTGTTATTGAAAATGAACTTGCACTTCCTAGGGTAGGATAAATAAAAACAAACGTCTTCATATAAACAAGGTGTTTGTTTACATCTATGCTACCTGTTTCCTAGTGAAAGTAACTAGGATGGCTGTTTGAAGATGCCTGCAGGGAGTTGTTTTAAAACTCACACAGGAAAGTGCTTCTGTGGCAAGCGGTGGACACAGATTTGAGTTTTGCTCTAATAGAGAACAATTTGTTCTGAAAGAAATATGGAGCTTAAAAAATCCAAGTGAAGTTGTCCTGCCCTTTGCATCGGGGATGGAACTAATTGATCTTTAAGATTCCTTGTAACACAAACTCATTCTATGAAATAAGCTCAAAATGGGGTTGAACATGACAGCTATTTCCATTGCATGTTCTTTTCAATTATTTTAGAATCACTAGAGTAGTCTTTGGTTGTTACATTCTGAGGAACAGGTATATTATGTTAGTATCTGACTTTGTCAGATGCTGTCATTTCATTTCCTGAGGAAATGATTACAGTCCAGCATCAGCGTGGATCAGAGCCTTGGTATGTTGCTTGAATTGGGTACCTTCTAAAATAGTTTTGCCCTGAGATCAAGTGACTAGCCTCTGATGATACAATGGAATGAATGAATTGAATTGGGAAAGTACGTCTTCTAATTTTGTCCATTCTGGACATGATGTGCACAAACAGTGTATGTAAGTGACAGAGAGGGACTTCATACTGGGTAAGAAAAGGGATAGCGTTCAGGTTTGCCTATAAGTTGAGGCAGTGTGAATGGACAGCCAGATTTATCAGTCACTGCCATGGGTTTGCAAGGGAAAAACAAGACTGTAACAGGGAAAGGCTTCATCCATTCTATGGGGGAATAATCATGCTAAATTTTGCTGGCTTTATTTTTGAATGAGGAATTGTTCCTGCTGTGGCTAGCAGTATGGTTGGGTACGCAGACCTTACTTGTGCCTCATCCCTGTTCTATTCACTGTACAAATAAGATGAATTAATATTTGGGACTTCTGTAAAAGAAGCCATACTATTTGTGCAAGTGTTGTCATAGAGCTTGCATGCAAAGCTTCTTGGAGTTTGATGTGGATTTTCTTAGTTCAGTGTCTAACTCATAATTCATCAAGTTTCAGTAGAGTTACAGAGACGAATCAACTCATGCTCTTGTCAGTGTGTTGTGTGTAATTCCAGGAACTCTACAGTGTGCTGAGAGGAGTGTGTCTCTTTTCTAGAAAACTTGTTTCATACATCAAGTGGAGTGCTGAACAAGGGCTTGGTGGGAGAGGGTGTGCAACTACTTATAACAGAGGGTTTATTTTTAGCTCTTGGCATAGCAGTTGAAATTAGTCAAGTCATTGCAAAGAAGTCTAGGGGAATGATTTTTATATGATAGACTAAAAATGGTTCTAGATGTCAGAGAGCTGGCAAAGTTGAAGTAACTATTTTCAGGGAAAAGAGGCTAGAATAAGGTGGTGGATGTTTTTTGTTTCTCCATGCGCTGCATCTGAAACAAGAAGCTGGACAATAGTGCTTGGCCTGCAGAAGCATAGTGGTTTGGTGTGGGGTTTTGTTTGGTTTTTTTTTAAGGACTGAAGCCTTATCAGTAGCATTTATTCCTACCTGACAGGAGCCAAGGCTAGGTTATAGTGAGAGTATTTGTGCTACTGGTTTTGAAATCCATGGTTTAAAGTATTTTTCTTTAAGGTAGTTTATGTACATTTGACTGCATGAATGAATAAAGTCTATGGTAGAAGTACTAGTTAAGTTTTTTCCTGCATTAGAATAATTGGGGTTGGAAAGGACCTTAAAGTCATCTAGTTCCAGCCCCCCTGCCATGGGCAGGAACACCTCACACTTTAGGTCATTGAGTGTTATTCAAGTTTCATAAGATTTGGTGAATGTGGCAGAGCTGCACAATGAGAGCTTAGTTCTGGGTTTTATACTAATAGTGTGAAAAGAGAAGTATTTTTCTAAAGTTTAATGTCAGTTTTCCAGATACCTGGACATGTCACAGTTGGTGAAAGAGCTCTGATTTCATTCCCCACTCCCCCCCCAATGTTTTGCTGGCACAAGGGCTGGAGATGGAATGAGGGCTTAGTGATTTTGTCATTATTTTTGTTTACAATGAAATGGGCAGAAAAAAATAAATTGTTTTGGCAAACAGTCATCTGATCTCATGCCAGCCCTGAGAATAAGCTGGCATGAGATGGCAGTGAGCAGTTACATTCTTAACTGGGTTTGGCAATAGGCTTGTTTTGCTTGTTTTTAAGTATGCTTGTTATATGAGGGGAAACAGACTAAATTAAGGTTGTCAGGGAGATTGTTGGGATTCCTGTGTTGGTTAATCTTTAACTTAGATGTTGTTTGCTCTCCCTAACACTTAAGTATCACATGGGAAGTGTATAATTCTGTTTGGTTCCTAGGAAATGAGTAAGTGCTTCAAAGTGTCATGTCTAATTTGGCATAGATAGTGTAGCTTAGGTGAACCCCAAGTCTTATCAGTTGTCAAATTGCTTATTTTTTAAGTTGAGAAAAGTTGAAGCCAGGCTTTTTATACAAGTTCATGGGAGAACAGTGGGAAATGGTGATCATAAAAAAGAGCAGGAGAAATCATTGGAGAGGAGACTGAGTGTAAGGGGAAAAAGTAATTTGAAGGATGATTAAGCGTTAGTTGACCAGGGACATTGGAATCTCCGTTCTTGAAGGTTTTCAAGACCTGGAAACCTGGGCAACGCCTTTAGCAAGCCAGTTTGTATTTCATGTTGACCCTGTGTTTTGAGTAGGAGTTTGGACTAAACTGGTTAAGGAATGAGATCCTTTCAAACATCTGTGATTTTATGAATCAGTACTTGAAAAAAGATTTGCAACATGATTTGTGGACCTTCCTGGCAATTAGATCACTGCCTAAGTGGATGTTAATATGGCCAATGTTGTTTTAATTCAAATGTTAAAAATATATCAGCATGTCAGTTTAGTATTAGAAGAAGTAGAATTACTTCTATGCATGTACTGGCTAGTGCCATGCTAAAAGCATGCTGTGTTACTATCAAGTTCACTTCAGGTTTGTGTGGTAGCTGTTCAGCGATAGATACCTGACTTGGCCACAAACTAAGTTTTGGAAAGAGTCTGTCTGCTGAGTGTAATCCTGTCTTTAAAAGTAGATTAGGAGAAAGAAACACTGAAAACCAAGTTGTTGGATGCGAGAGAGAGCTTATTTCATCAGAGAGCAACTGGATTTGGTGATTCATCCTGCAAGGAGTAACTCATACTTTGTTTTAAAAGCAGAAATTGTTCATGCTTTATACTGAAGTGTTGTAAACCCTGTGAGCTTTGAGATGAATCAAAGGCTGTGAACTCAACACTGACTAATGTGCCATACACTAGCATCGAGCTGTGGAATAAAAGCTTTTATCAATCAGCTTTAGAATGGGAGCAGCCCAAGTGTGCTTGGGAGGAGGGCAGGTTCCTGGTTATATTGCTCCTCCCATACCAATGCAGGAGTTGACAAGTGCTTTAAATTATATGTATCAGCCGCTGTCAGAGACTGCCTGCTTTGAGACCTGCATAACACCATCGCCATTGACTTCTAAGGTTGTTTGACGTCATTCTCCTGTAGAGAGATAATGTGCTTTTTACGTGACTTCTTCAGATGTTTGTATGCTGCATACGTGAACTGTGAGTCAGGCCAAGCAAAGATTTTTGGCAAGTGAATAAAATGTATTGCACTTGAGATCATAGTGTCGCAGACTAAAATCACTGCAGGCCTGTAACAGATTCTTGCTACAGGTGTATGCTGGAGGCAAAAGTTATGTAGGGTGCAACCATTACTGAGGAGTAAAATTAATGTCTTGAGAAACCTTGGTCCTGTTGCTGAAAAGTATGCTGAATAGGCAGTATTCCTGATGTGGGAAAGTAGGGCATGCTTGGTGCTGATGTTTAAGTAAATGGTTTAGCTTTTAATGTGAAATGATATTGACACTACCACCATTTAAATGAGGTGGTAGATACATTGATAAGCTGATCTGCTCATGGTAATTAAACTTCCTGAGCTACTGCTTGTGAGACAAAACTGTAGAGCCATTCTGTACTGTACAGGAAGCTTTGCAAACAAAGCACATTCCACCTAGGCAATGTGAAAGGCAGACCTGGCAGTGTGTGTAGCAAATAGAAGTGATGTTTTCTGAGATGCTAAGCATTGTGGTGGAAGGAAAAAAAAAACAAGGCTTAAAAACATTTGTGTGAGTTACAAGAAAACTTTTCTGCAATAGTAGCTTTCCTCTACTTATTTTCATCCCTGTCCAAATCTAGACATGAAGAACAAAAGATGTCAGTTGCTGCTGAAGCAACTGACATTTGCAGTTGGTTAATAATCAATTTACTTGTTCAACCTTAAAACCGCTAGCTGTTAGGAAATTACCAAAATGAATGTTTTTACCCAGTTCCTTACTGGGTATATCATGGACATTGCATTATTACTATTTTTTTACATAATTTATTTTTGGAAGAACTAAGTGTTTCATTATAAAGGGCTATGGTGATAGAGCAGTTCAGTTGAAGATACTAACAGTTGAAAGTCTTTCCTTAGTATTTGTGTATCAATTTATAGAGTTGCAGGTAGATGAAGGTAACTTGTCTTAAATTCACATGTTTGTTTTGTAGCAAACTGACCTTTTATTTAAGATTCTGTGAATAAAGTAGCTTTTTCCTACAGCATTGGTGGAGTGAGTGCCTCTGTGTTACCCACTTTGAACTGTAACTTCCTAGTAGATAGGTAGGTGGGATCTTGCTTGACAAAAGTAGTACTAATACAGTCTGCAAGGCAAATAATCTACTTGTTGACTAGTAATTAGTATGGGAGAAAGGGCTGACAATAAGTACCAGCTTTTTTGAGGCAGCTGTGTGGGCTTAAGCAGTTTCCATATCCACGTTGGTGCTCAACTGGCAAGTTTTTGTGTGGCAATGGGTCAGACAAGATCATGAAACTGGGCCAGTCAAAAGCTTTCCTTTATTCTTGTTCTTTGAGCAGTTGCTCAAATGAATCAGACTAGTTATGGAATGCTACAGTTCCTTCTTTTCTATTGGTTTGTGTGAACTTCCTCCACTAGTACTGTTAAATTATGATTGTGTCTGCTTTTCAGTGCATCTTGTCATGACAATTGAACGTGGTGTGAAAGCAGGACATTGTATGCATAGAGGCTGATCTGACAAGGGTCTGTTACAACAATTAGATGATATTGTAATGTACATTGGGATATAAGTCATTAAATCATTAGATTTATAGAACTTGAGAATTACTTGGGCAGTTCCATTCTGGAACAAGCACACATAGGAAATGTTGTATGGTTTGATACAGATACTGAAGATATTCAGTGCACATGGGTGTGGTAATATTTAGTCTTAAGGTGTAGTGCATACTGTGATATTACCACACCTTTTCTGTTATATAAAACAAAAATGTTTTTAAGAGTTTAGTAGATATGGGCTCTTCCTGTGTAAATGGGAATCTGTGTTTTTGTGTTAACCTCGGACTGTTTGGGTGAGTGGAAGAACAGGAAGTTCAAGGTGATGCATGTGACAGGTGGTTTTCTTGTAAGCTTCCCTTTTGGGTACTTTCAGTGGTCCTCAGAGTAAATCACTGGTAGAGAATTAGGTATGCTCAGTACGTGATGCATGTTTGCCGCTTCTTTGCGTACTGTTATCACATGTAGAGGATGCTTAAGATCGAAAACTGTTTTTATTATTAAAAGGATTTTCAGTTTATATTTAATAATAGTTATGTGTTTAAGCTTGTTACTGAAGTCCTGAATATAAGTGCAAAAGTCACCAGCTGATTTAAAATAAATGTAATTGGAAAGAATCTTGCCTTTTATTCCTCCATGATTTGTGTGTGTATTTATTTATTGTTTTAACACACAGACTTTTTCTGCTCTCCTAATAGAGGTGGGAACATGAAGTTATCGGTCAATAACAAAAGCAGATTAGCATATCTATATGAAAATAAATCCAGGAGAAGTTGCTTGAGGAATGGAAAGCTTTCAGAGCAGTGCTACCTAGTAGTTCAGAACAGATTTCTAAGTAATGAAATTAAGTTTGAGACAGTGGGAGCACTTAGAACTGTGGGACTATGACTGTACAGCCAGTAGAACAGCAACTGTTACTTCAGGTTATGCAGGCCAAGGGAATTGCAGTAAAGGTACTGGTGGGTGCAGGTTGGCATGAGGGTCACACAAACCCATTTTCCTGTTTGGTTTTTTTTTTTTTTGTTTTGTTTTGTTCAGATATTCGCTAGTCAAAAGTTAGTAACTTTATTTTGTAGGCAGGCCACTGACCTGAAGTTCTTGAGGATGACTTTTGGTCACAACTAGCTACTTAGTGTTTAACAGTGGCTCTGTATTCATGCTATTCTCTCAGGGGTGCTTGAACAAGACAAAATAAGTATTTTTTGTCAGGAAAAATGGTAGTAGTGCAGTCTGTCATTCTGAGTTAATATGGTAAGAGCTAGTGGAGGTTGCTAGAGTATGATTTTTAAAGATGCCTCTGTGTGTGTGTGTGCGTATTTGTGTTTTAAATGAGTGTAGCTTTGTGAGGGACAAATACTAAACCAAACTGGGATGAATTAGATTCTAGGCTCCTAACAACAGATAAAAGTAGTTCTTGTATGTTATAAAGTTTCCTGCTTTCTGGTCTGTATTTGTGCTTATATTCCTGCTGTGAATTATTTTTATACCTGTATTAAGTCCTAAAATACTGTGGCTTCATAATGGAACTGTGCTGGATATTTGCCTTTGTAATTGTGAGTGCATGAGTAGATGAGAACTTGACAGTTCTTAGTAGCTGAAGCAGTTACATGCAGTGTTCCAGTTCCATTAGAACACTTTATTTTCTTGCATAAAAAATAAAAAATATGACAGCATGTCAGGATAAGCATATACACTGATGCCATATACATTTCAGGTTTTGCACCAGCGAGGTTTAGATATTAAAGACAAAAGGTTTAAACAGAAACTCTGAAACTCAAAGGGTAAACCCGTGTCAGCTAGCCAAGGTAAAAAATTTAGCACATGAGCTCTGATTAACTGACATCCTTCAGTCTGTGCCTCCCCCCTTTATAAGGTATGCAGTAGCATTTTGATTTAATTCTGTATACATTGAAGTACAATTTACATAAGAACTGCTTTTATAACCATTGCAAGCCTTTGCTTATGAAAGCGTTAGCCACTCACAGGCTGAGTGAGCTAAGGAATATGACAGATTAGTAGAAGGTAATGGATAACCAGACTTGAGACAGAAGTTGCAAGCAAAACTTCAACACTAAAACACCTAGGAACTGATTTTGGTGTCCGTACAGTGCTTTTTTCCTGATATTGCTGCTGCTAGGCTTAATTCCCATAAAAATAGACTCTGACTTGCTTTTTTTTTGTTTCCTGTTTTTTTGAGTTTAATTGCGTAGTGGGGCAGCAAGAGCTGTTGCTCCCAGCAATCCACTTTATTAGAAGGGCTTCAGTTCCTCCATTGACTTCTCTATAGCAAGTGGATCTTCCACTGCTTTATTCTCATCAACAGGAAAAAGTGAGGTGAGGAAACTCGTTTTGTTTCAACACACAATTTCTTGGCTGAGTTAGAAGTGTACCGGGGAATGTCTGCTGCAGTGTATCCAACCTTTACAATCCTCTGTTCTCTACTATTCTACTGTCTTCCAGCAGTGCGCTTAAATTTTTGTTCTCCAGTTATTTACAGCTGGATGGACACTTATCCAAACTAGAAAGGCGACGAGTACAGCAGTAGGCTTTGGTGAAATTTCCATCTCTAAACCAGATACAGTTTTCATATTTTACAATTGTACATTCATGCTTGAACTTCAGATAGAGCTTGGGTTGATAAGACAGGCTTCCTAAATCCATTAAGTTTAGTTAACAGTATGCTGTGGTTCAGACTGATTTGTGAATCACTTTGGAGATAAACAGTAATCCCATCAGTTAACATTTTAGGTTTAAAAACAAATTGTTTTGTGAGTTTATGGGAAAACCTTTATAAAGGTCATGTAGGTGTTCAGGAGTAACCTAAGCACTTACCATCAATATTATGATAAATAATTTTTTTGGCTTACTTTAGCCTTTAGGAGAAGGTAACACATTTTCTGTAACATGTTACAAGCTTCTGTAATCCTCCTGAATGGTTGTTACTTCTTAACAGGGAAGCTCAACTGTACTGAAGTGTACTACCGACCCCATCGTTATTATGTACAATGTAATTCCTCTCTATTCACATGCTGCTTCATTTCCTACTTCCCTGAAGGACAAATATACTTCTCAGGAAGCTGTTATAAACAGAAAAGAATAGGAAATGGAACAGAAAGCCCTTGTGTATATCACAGCAGCTATACATTCCATTTAACCCAATATGCTTTGACTGCTGAGGTAAAGTATGTTCCATGCTCACAGAAATTATTCATTTTAGAATTTCTGTTTAAGGAAAAGCTTAAGTTCCTTGCTATGGCAGCAGCATTGCTCATTTTCCCTGGTTTTAGAATCACATTGTTTATTATGAGGGGAGAAAGAAGTGACTTGAACATCAACTGTTTTTTTTTATTCGTTATGCAAGGATCAAATACTGCTCTGCTAAAATGCCTGCTCTATGCTGGGAAGTCTGTGTCTTGGAAGACAGCATTATTCTAAGAAGTTGTTGATATGATCTCTGTGACCATATGTTCCACGACTGCTGGGTACACACAAAATGAATAATGTTCACAAGTAATTCCTGCTTCTTTGGCTTACTGCATCCCTTCCACTGCCAGTTCCTTTGTGGGCTGTGTTTTGGATGGTTGGATTTTGTGGGATTTTCTTACTATTTGAAAAAGAACCCAAACAAAGCAGATACACACATCCTCACTTCCTCAGAGTCTGTCAAAAGTAAAATGCTCTCAAATTTTCTGCAGTCAGTTTCTCAACACAGTTTCTGTTTCATTTATTTTTTTCTTTTTGAATGATTTGAGAAGATCTTTCTTGCTGTCATTTAACTGGTTATTGCCCATCTTGAAAGAAAATCCTACATTTCAAGGAAAGGTTAATCCCAAGTTCAAAGCATATAATTGCAGTTAAAAGGACTACATGTCTATGAGATGATAAAGGCAAAGACTGTGTTTCAGTGAGAGTGAAGGCAAACCTTGTCACAATGAGAAAGGTGTTTCTCTTCAGAAAGTGAGGTATAAAAGGAGGCCTATTCTCACTGCTCTTAATTGACTAAACTCACTGGGTTTGTAATAGCTTTCACTTGGTCTGAGCAGCTCCACAGTGTGTCTGAATGAAGAGATCAGCTACTTGCACTCAGGACTGGCCAGAACAAGAGATGAAAATGAACAGCAATTTGATGCACAGCAAATGGTGTTGTGTAGCAAAGCTGTCTTCATTCTGCTGCTGCATTGATAGCAAAGGGCTCAAATCCACTGCTTCGATAGAAGCATAGAGCAGAGAGGAAGTCTACACTTATTATATCAAGAACTGTTTTGCTGCAGTTTTGCCAGTTTAACTGTTCCAGAATGTTTCAGAAGTACTTCACAATAATATTAAACCAAAAAGCAAAAGCCAAGCTCCCTAAAACAACTGCATTTTTTAAACACAAGCAGCAGAGATCTAGGGCTGAATATGGTACTGACAGTCATGCTTGGCAGAGAAGCAGCAGGCATGCCACCAGGGCAGTAAACATCTAAACCATCCATTTTCTGCACTTGGAGCTGTTCTGTGTTCATTTTTAATTAAGTCCTGGAAGTTGGTCCAATGACTATTCAAGTGACCAGTTTAGGAAGTGATCTCAGTCTGTTTTCCGAGGAAAAACCTCTGTGCAATTTTCTTCCAAACCAACCTATTTCCTTGCTGTAGGTGCAGTCAGCAGAATATGCTGATACTGAATATCAGTCCTGCCCAGTGCCAGCACAATAGTAACCTCCTGGACAGATGGCTTGTTGTCTGATAAATTTTATCTGGCACTTCTTGCAGGCACCAAATATATACACGGAAAATGACATGGGTGTATCAAAAGACTCATGAAATGATTCCTGTGCACTTCTAATCTGCTAGCATTTTACTAAAGGAAGCTTGGGTGGTGCATATTTTGAAATGCACTTTTCTTATCTTACCAAAGCATGAAATGTAATTGGCACTCAACTTTCTGAATCTTATTCTGTTTGAAACAATGAAGATCATTCAAGTATCCATTGTGAAGGTTATGAAAGTGAAATTAGAAGCCCAAAATAAATGCAGTGATAGTCTGCAGATGACCCCAAAAATAAAATGCATATGGCAGCAGTGTATATGCTTAGCCTGATGATTTGAGTACGTGAAGAACAACTCATTTATTTTACCCATTTAGACTGCTGATAATTGGTGCAGTCGCATATATGTCTCTTTGTGCAGATATTCATGAATTCTAGTGCAACTGAGGCTCTTGAGTAAAATGTGAAATATTTCTGGAGGTACCTGTATTTTCTATGGAGAAATTTAATATCTCCTTCTGTTACTAGGCTTATTTTATAGAGATTTGCTAGACCGCCTGGGATCTTTAAAGTCAAAGATCCTTAATTACATCTTTGTGGGTCTTCAGGATGTATCTGTGGAGTTTTGTACCTACTTATTGGTGTGAGTTGTGGTGGTTGTGTTTGGGTTATGGGTTGGTTGTTTATTTTGTTTTTAAGATTTGTCCTATCAAAGCTGCTGTTGATTAATGATTATGCAATGCCACTCATATTTCTAAATTAAATACTAAAACCAGTGGCGAGAATTTTGGAATAGAAAGCTTCAAACTAAACCAAAAGGTTTTTCATTTGTGTTGTAAGGCCAGATTTTGCCATGTCTCTTAAGTGTTGATTAGCTAAATGTTTCTTAAAACATTAAACTTGCGTATTGAGCCTAGTAAGCCAGTATGCCCATCATAAAAACATTATTACAATGTTTGTTGTGAAGTTGATGAGTGGAAGTATAACATGTCTCTTTCAGAAGTCTAGTTTGTAAAAGTTGTAATTACCATGTTGTTTGATAGTTCTAAGTGAGGAATTCAAAAGCTGTAGAGCATTCTGAAGATGTTCATTCATCTGTACTGAAAAACATAACTATACTGTTGCAATACAGCTTTCCAAGATGCTCAAAAGAAAAAGTTGTCTTGTATGATCACTAGATATCAAAATAAGAAACAGATCCTGGCTGTACAAAGTGCTATATAAAGAACTTGGCAGTTAGGTGTCGTTAATTCTTACAAACTCTGCTGATCCTCTGCTGCTTTAGTGATGATGACTTATCTGATATGGTTAGTGCAAGTTAGACTTGATAGGAAATGTTTGGACTCTAGCAGTAGGTAATGAAAAATGCAGAGCTTGCTTTATTTACCTCTGTACTGGCAAATGTGATAACTGCTGTTTGTAATAGGCTTTCTCAAATTGTTTCTACAGTAGTCTAAGCTGCTCTGACTGTCCTGGTGCCACCCTTGCCCTTTTTGCTCATAACCAGCATTTTTGTTGGTTTAAACTGACTTGGAAATGTAGCTTTTGAAAGAAACTTCTCATTTTGTGCTGATTTTTAAGGCTTGCTTGTTAATTAGTGCCAAGAAATTATTGTCTGAAATAAACTTTTCAAAACAGTAATGGCCGTTTGAGATACAAATAAGACAACCAAGTTAGTTGTCTTCCTCAACTGCTTTATATCTTATTATGGAACTGTTTAAATTAGGGCTATATAAGTTTGTATATAGTTATTTTTTTCAGCTGCTGTATTAATTCACTTTCAGAGTTCTTTGAAGTCATCTGCAGAAGTTCAGGACAGTCCATTTGCTTTGGGAGTGTGATAGTGTTCTGCCAATGAGACAAAAAATGAGGAAGAGATTTCAATTTCCTTTAGCCTCCATTTTCATCAGACGAGGTTGCTGCTTAGGTTGCCCCTGTTCCCCTTGTACAGAAGCATGGTGTGGAGGTGCCCTTTTCCCTCATCTCTTGAGGACCAGGCAAATGGCCTTTGTGAGGGTGAGTATCCAATGTGACTCATTTGCCTCTGGCCTCTCCTCCCCTCCCTCCAGGCTAGGAGCCATGCAGAGGCACTCCATCTCATGGTGCTGTGGTTAAAGAATTGGTGCCCTCTGCTGTTAATAATCACCAACTTGGGTGCCCCTCTGGCTTTATTTAGCAGAGGGATTATCAAACCCCTTTTCCTAGCATAGTTTGTTCCTGGAAGGTTGGTTTCCTGAGGAAAGAAAGTAGAGTAACTGAGGAAAACGAGGCAGATTGCTAGTTGGGAAGGCAGTGGCCAGCCTTCGGTCTAACAGCACTGACTCTGTGCTGCCAACATGAGTAACTTTGAGCTTCATTTTGGCAGCGTGATACAAGGTGTTCACATGCTCCTTGGCTGCACTTTCTAGAGCCCCGGGGAATGTTTAACCTTCATGTCCAGGTTATAGATTAAGCCTTAGTTAAATTAATTTAAATAATGCATATTTAAGGCATTTGCAAAGCAAACAGCTGCAAAGCAAACAAATTTCCCGTGTGATGTCATACAGACCAAATGCATATGTCCAACGATAGTACAAAACTATTAGCATTGCTAACTTTGAGTATCTTTGATACACCAGATGGATTACAGCTATTAAGTCTTTTTTGAAAGCACAGTGAACGCTCCTTGAAGTGTCAAAAAAGTTACTAGAAAGCAAACACTTTGAGAGTTATGTTTTTACTAATTTTATTAGTAATGCCAGTTGTACTTTGTCATGGATCGAGGTTCTTAAAATCCTAAATGAACCTGTAGTTCTGATTTCTGCACATCAGTGAAGGTAACTCAGGTATCTTTTCACAATTTCCTAGGTACCTTTGTACGGTGAATTGCAAAATTGAATGTTAACAGATGGTTAAATTGTCTAATGGGAATGTTCTTCATTCTCGGGTCTTAAACAAATGATGTTTTTAACTATTGGTGGACTGAAAAGACTATAGAGTGAAATTCTGTTATTTAAGCCTTTGAAGTGAAGCACTAAGTAAATCAATAGGAAATATTTCTTTGGTATAAAAGTTGATAAAATTTGTGGTTTGTTATGAAAAACTAAGGTGATATGTGGCTTTCTTAAATTTTATGTGTTTATGCATACAAATATTGGTTTGCTATCCCTTAGCTGCCAATTTTTTATCATAGATTTTTGCAAACCCTTTACCTTTGGCCTGCTCCTAAAATCAGGGAGTTAGTGACTTTAACAAGCTAGGGAATGCTTGCCTTCTCACTTTGTGATGCTCTGGCTGTCTTATAAGATGGCTGAAAGAATAATACTAGAGGGTTGACTACAAAGGCTGTGATATCTTAAACTCCCTCCTTGTGAGGTAAACTCCTTTGGGCTTATATTCTGAAATCAGACTGGAAACATGATTTCTTTGTTGGTAGAAGAGACTGTCAAAATTGTGTGTCAGTTAGAATCTGCAGGTACATAGCTGGAGGCAGAGGCAAGTCAGTTACTTGCAGTTTCTCTTGTACCTGTTGAATGTGTTGCTTATCTCAAGTAGCTACTGGCAGTAATGTAAGCTTATGCACAATAAGCAGATTTGGGAAGTGTGCTTGAGATATCTGAAAAAATGCTGTGTGGTATCTTGCTATAGTATTCTGCATTTTGCACAGAGGAGCTTGAGTGACAACTGCAATATAAATGTAGAGATGAAGTAGATTTTCCTGTTCCAGGTTCTGGGAAAGACTGACAGTGTTTAGATGAGAAGGGAAGAAAACATTTCTAATACAAGTGAGTGCTAAAACATAAAAAGAGTCTTAAAACTTCTTGCTCACATAGCTGTCTCTGGTTTGAATTAATGGTTAGGCTTTACTTCATTTGAACTTTTTCCTTCATAATGTCCATTAAGAAGGAAAGTTCTATTTACAGGACTAAGCGCATCTTAGTTTTAATTCGAAGATTAGAGTATAGCTTCATCTTTTAACTCCATATTAAGTCCAGGTAATGAAAACACAGGAGAGGTGTAAGGAGGGGGTTTGAAATTTGGCAGTTAGGAAGCTACATGGTTGGTGTCAACATCTGGATTAGTAAGAGAAAGTTTTTATTGTAGCCGTAATAACTGGGTCAGGCTGAGATGGAAATAATTTTCTTCAAATATGCCCGTATGGGTGCTGTATTCCAGATTCATGACCAAAACTGTGTTGATTTAAACCACCAGTGTTCTAGCTACTGCTGAACGATGCTTACCCAGTGTCAAGGCTTACTTTTAATTAGGGTCTCCCCCTCAGGTTGGATGGGGTAGGCCAGAGGTGGGGAGGGGGTGCACAGGAACATCCAGACTGACGAAAGAGATATTTGATACCACATAATGGTGTGCTCAGCAATAAAACCAGGGGTGGTGGGGTGGATCCAGACTAGCAGCTGATCAGAGGCTGGGTAGGTATTGCTCTCCTCTCCTGGTGGTGAGTGACGAACAATGGCTGTTGAGTCATTGGTTTCATCTACTCTTTTTTAGCTTCCTTCAATTGTTAAATTCTGCTTTATCTCAACCCATATCTTTGTTACTGCTTTTGCGCTTTTGATTCTCCTCCTAATCCTGCTGTTGAGGGACTGATCTGCTGGCTAGGGTTGGTCCATCCCGCTGTCCTGGGTACCTGGGTGCTTTCCTTCTAAAGTATGACCACATTACTCCTCATTCCCACCATGACACCTCCTCCACTGTTTGTGAAGTCTTGCCATTTTTTTTTGTTTCAGAAATGCCATATTGACAGATGTAGCCAGAAAGTAGAATTAGGAGCAAGTAAAGTGTGTGGTGTCGAGCAGTTATGGGTTCATTTCCAGTTATATTGAACTTGCCTATGGTGTTAACACAGTGGAATGAGATGTTAACTGGAAGTGCCCTGCTTGTTTTGGCTGCTGAGAACATAACCAAGGAATCTGAAACTTTGCTGTCTGGGAAAATAATGTCACTCTTTCCTAACCAGTGACTTGCAGGGCTGTGTCATTATGGATCAACTACTCCACTTTTTCCCATATGGAAACTCAGCAGTTTGTCACAAAGAACTCAGCAGTACTTTTTGTCTTGTCTTTCTTACCCCCAAGTGCTAGAACTTAATTACTGGTTTGCAGCTGCTTGGTGTGAATTGAGCAACGTTCATTCACTAAATGCTTCCTTGATATGATGATTTATATTGATATGCAATATAGATTGCTTTTCAGGCTGTGAGTAAAAATGTAACATCCATGATCTTTGTCAGCAGGATTTTACTGCTGTTAAGCAAAAGTGAGAGGGTAGAAGGGAGGGAGAGGTGGCAGTGACTGGTTTGTGCATCATCAGTACGCAGGCTTCAACCACTGGGTCTATAAATTTCCATTACTTGGTGTTCAGGAGAAGTTGGCAGGATGCTCAAGAAGCAAGGGCACAGGGAATCCTCCTCGGCTCCGAGCATCAAAAACTCTGTCAGAAGTGAGCTATCTGCTGACTCGGTTACAAGTCCAGTAGTCCATGTTTGGTTTGGAAAGCTTTCGAAGACATCTTTGTGCTTTTTTATACAAGAGTGAGGTGCTAGTGCTTACAGGTTTCAGATTCATGAGTTAAATAGACAAAAGAAAAGGTGAAAAGGGAATGAAAGCCTGCTTTTTTCACATAAAATGCAGTAAGTTCCATGCTCATTTAGCTGCAGTTTTGTTAGAATACTTACTGGAAATAAGTGCTTATTAATGTTAGAGTACATGAAATTGAGACTTTATTCTGAAACAGTAGGTAATGCTGTCTTTTTTCTTTGATTTGTGTGTGTTTTTTTTTTTTTTTTAATAGAATATTCAAATAAAAACTTTGGCAGATGATGTGGTAAGGTCTTTGTAACATCTTGATTTGCAATGGTAACTCCACGCTGCATGCTTATTTACTGCAAATGATGTGGACAATATAACATGTTCTTATAAGGATATTAAAGCATTAGATTTTAGGAAACTGAGCTACAATTCCCAGAGCTCTTAATTTGTACCTTCAGTTGAAGAGGAGCAATTAATGATACCTATTTGGAGAAGCTTCTTTAACCACATCATAAATAATTCAGTAATACTGTGGGGATGTTAAAACTGTTATTCAA
>JASSUY010009199.1:25975-36976 GCA_032466535.1 Forpus xanthops | reverse complement strand
TGGATCTGAGGAAGAAATTCTTTCCTGTAAGGGTGGTGAGGCACTGGAATGGGTTGCCCAGGGAAGTTGTGAATGGTCCATTGCTGGTGGTGTTCAAGGCCGGGCTGGACATAGCCTTGGGTGACATGGTTTAGTGGGAGGTGTCCCTGCGATTGGCAAGGGTGTTGGAACTAGATGATCTTAAGGTCCTTTCCAATCCTAACTATTCTATGATTCTATGACGCTGATATCTGGCCTAGAAGTCTCAAATGCATACTCTGAACATATATAGTACTGTGCATTTTACTGTTCTGTTTTCAGAGCAGACTGTAGCTGTTTGTGTGAAAGAAGAAAAGTTTTAAAAGCTGCAGGAAGGAAAAAGAATTGTACATATAAAACTGGGAAGCACTGTAGTGTGTTTTATAGTGTTCTTCGTGATAAAATCAAGGGAGTCAGTGCTTTTTTTGAAGGTCCTGGATCTGGTTAGAGAGATCTCTGTAGCAGTTGTGCAGAATTAACCCTGTATCGTAACTCATAAAGTCTTATGCTCAGCTATAGTTGATCATATGGGTTAGTAGGTGTTCTGTTTTGTCCTTAAAAACAGAATTGAGAAGTTGTGGGGGTCTGTGTATATGTAAATTTGTGTTAGGGTAGTTGTGTGTTTGACTTCTCAAATGTATCCTGCCATAGAACTTTAACAGCACATTGTACCTTTCAAGTGGTAAGTCCATGCAGATTGTCTGTAATTTGATAATTATTTTATCATTCAGTTAAAATTATGGCTCTGGGGTGCCATCTTGCATTTGTCCTCCAGCAGTCAAAGAATTGGTCCTGGGTTCTACAGTGTGCTTATTTGCTTATTTTGTATCTCTTTCCACAGTTGTGGGTTCCTCTCCCTTCTGTTGCCGAGTTCCAAAGTGCAAAACTCAAACCGTTTTGGCTTATTGTATCAGATTGCATTTTTAGAGATTACTTCTTCAGAATGTTACTTACTCTAAATTTGCATTCTGTATGCTCTTGCTTTTCAGATCTGGGAATGTTAAAGATGGTTCTTTGGTGGCCTGTGCGTTTTCTCCTAATGGAAATTTCTTTGCCACTGGATCATCGTGTGGTGATTTAACCATTTGGGATGACAAAATGAGATGCCTGTGTAATGAAAAAGCACATGATCTTGGTGTTACCTGTTGTGATATTTCTTCACAGCCAGTTTCGGGTTAGTTAATTGACTCTTTAGGGAAGGGATATGGAAAAGAATTAATTTCTCTGTAGCTCTTGTTTTCATACTCTTTGTCATCAGTGCTCAAGATATTAATGGCATTGGGTAAAGCTAATGTTTTAGAATATTCAGAATATTCTTAAGTAAAAGTTGTGGTCCGGTTGATGACAAGGAATGCACTAGGTCAGTAAACAAGATGATCAGCATGCTCATGACAGCTTTCAGTAGCAAATTATCCTGTCAGGGTTCTGGAATGTGCTTGGGCAGTGTCTGTAAATGAAGCCTATCTCTCAGGACTAATGAGGGTGTTAAAAGATGCAGTGCTTGATTACCATTCCCACTTTACTCTTTCAGACTTTGGTTCCACAAGGAGCAGGGCTGGATTAAAGCAGCGCAGAGAACTGTAAATCTAATAAGCAAATGTTGGAACAGTGGGATGTGAATATAGGAGACTTTTCCTGCACCTGACTTTCTCAGTTGGATGGATTTAGATGAGCAGCGAGCCCTGAATCTAATGTATTCCACTAAGATGTGGGACTGTTCAAATATCTTACAGCTGATTTAGCTGATCTGTAGGAGTTGCATTTCAGTTTTGTCATTATGTGCTTCTTCCCTGTTACAATAAGCAAGAAATTATTTTTTTTTCTTTTGTGGATGAAATCTGATATTCTTGTACATATTTGAGTATTGAGATCAAAAACATAGGGCATGCATGGTGTAGGTCTTTCTCAGGACTCCATTGCATATTATGTTCAGTTTTCATTCATTTTACATTTTGTAAGACTTTCTGTGGGACTAAAATAAATAGAACCTAGATTTCTCTACATGTCGAAAAATGTATACTGAAAATTTTATATTGAAATTTCCCCTGAGGGAAGGCTTTGCATTTGTGTCTACAGGCTTTTAAATTTATTGTTTGGTATAAACCTGGTAGGCAGCTCAGCCCAGGCAGCTGCTCGCTCACTCTCTCCTGGTGGGATGGGGAGAGAATTGAAGGGCAAAGGGAAACTTTTGCACAAACAATAGGAACTTCTATTTGAAATATCTTGGTAGAAGTTAATTTACAGGAAAGTGTCATAACTGAATCTGTAAATATTGGAAATTTTGAAATATTTATCAGAGTCTGAAAAGTTGAAAGGTTCATTAGTGTAAAGTTTTGTCAGGTAAAATCAATTAATAATGAGTTAGAAAATCACATATTCATCTGCTTTTGGTGGAGGTTGGGAAATTGAGCAGTAACCTCATTGTCAAATTAGGAAGTGATGCTGTAACTTGACAGCCTTGTCGGTATACTTTCAAGCTTTCCAGATCTACTATGGAGACAGAGTGGTATCTTTAAAGATAATGTAGGCTTCTGTTTTCACAGTACACGAGCTGCTCTTTCAAAGGTACCAAAAATTATAGCTGAACAGCCACAGCAGAAAGCAGAAGTGGGGAAAAGTATTACAAAGATGAGAAAATAGAATGTGAGCGTGTACTTCAATACAGAGAATTAGCGGCTGACAATACCAAAGCAGTCGAGTCCACTGAAAAGTGTAGGGAGAGCACTGAATTGATCAGTCACAATAGAAATGGGTTTAATCTTTAAATGACACCTCTAGATCTTTCTTGGTGAAAATACTGCTGGAAGAACTCCGTCATATGCTAAGACCTGCATCTGATGGCAAAGAAACATGTTGAAGCTGAACCACATCAGAGTGTAATTTGTACTGCTCCCTTTCCTGTTGGGATTATTCTCTTGGTTTAAAAAATATTTTACCAAGTTTTCAACCTTCTGCCAAGATAGATATAGGCAAAAAAGCAAGTATTTCCTATGCTGTGGATTTCTTTTTTTCCGTGGCTTATGATTATTCTTGATTGTATTTAAGACGTGTTACTGGAAGTCAGTAGTTTCCATTTTTGTGTTTTGCTGTTTTATGACCAAAGGATTAAAACTTCTGTGATTATTGGCACATTACAAAATCCATGCAAATAGTGCTTATCCAGTACAAGTAAAGATGTTTTTAGACTGAGATTCTCTTTACCTGCTTAATTCAGAGCAAAATGACAATCAGTGTTTCTAACTGGTTCTTTGTGCTTTAGACTATTTGTAACAGAGGATTCTCCTGCCTTTAAAGTGGATTCAATCACAGTTGCATAGAAGTTCATCAGATCTAGAGCAGCTATAATGCTGTGTGTGCTTTCCCATCTGGCAGTAAAGTTATGTCTTCCTTCTGAATAAGTAAACCTTAGTGAAATTACCTGTTTTCAGAGTACGCATGAGCTGTGATACTGGTGAAAAATTGGCACATCTTGCTAAAATTTTCTTGTGTAGTCCTCCTCCAAATTACCCAAAGAGCTGTGCATGTACACCACTGTAATACCCTTTTAGCAAGTCGGTAACTTGTAAAATAGCATCGAAGTCTGCATCATAAGAAGATTCTCATTCAGACCAAGTTCCCAAGTAACGTGTACTTAGTTACCAAGAAATTGTTTTTACAATATAGCTAATGTGTGCTACTCATCACCCTGTAAGACCCAAATCTTACAGTGTAAAATCCTAGCAAAATGATGCAATTTGATGTTTTAACAGATTTCAGGTAAGTCTTAAGATCTGCCACAGTCAAAGTAGCTTGTTTGTGAACAAACAGGTCTGTGTATACTAGGATTTTATTGTGATGACCATATGAAATTAAAATACACTCTGTGTGGTGGAAAAATGAGATAAATCTCGGGTTCTTGTGTGAGACACTTGACAAAAATATTTTGTCAATTCTAGTAACTACAGAGATGGAAAGATGAGCCCTTAAAATGTTTGTTAACATTTTTCTGGTTTCTGGTGGTCCTGGTGATTCTTATAGGGGTTCTAAGACTTGGTACTGGCAGAGGTAATGCCACTGAAGTATTTTTACAGTGACTTGAGTCAGGCTGTTATGCTGGCTCCATGGAGTAGAAGAACGGCTTTAAATTGATGCAGGACTTAAGAGTAAAAAAATAATTAATAATGGGCTGAAACAATGCATTTAGAGTGTAAAATGGTAATTCAGAAATGTTCATTCCCTCTCTGAATAGGGAGGGAAAGGCTGTTACTTATATTTCATCTTTAATTCCTTCAGTATTTCTTGAGTGGTTGGCTGGACTGCAACATCACTTGATTTATAAAAATGAAAAATTGAACATGTAAAATTAGAAAATATCTTGTCAGATGTTCTCAAATTTGGTACATGCATATGTGGTTAAGTTTGAGAACTACTGAATGGTGGAAGAAACTGATATAACCATATAATTTAGGTTAAAATACTGTATTGGTGCACTTAGTAGATAAAGAAATCCAACATTTGCCATCAGCCCAGTTCTGGTCCTTATATACTTGTTAAGGAAGCAGTGTAACAGTGACAACTATTTCTTACTTTTAAATGGTTTTAGAACTTCTGCAGTTCTTTTAATTAACACTTCTTAAAAGTAGCTGTGAGATTAAATTCCAGTATAAGAACGCTGATACAGTTTACTGATATGCTCTTATTTTCAGTGCTTCCAATTTCCATTAATATATTTGAATTTTATCAGATGGTGAACATGGATTCAGATACTTCCTGATGGCTTCATGTGGTCAAGATAATCAGATCAAACTCTGGCTTATTTTGTTCACAGATTTCCTAGGTGTGTATACTGATCTGTATATTTTCTTTCTTTTTTTTTATCTTCTATTCCAACATCTTAATTGGATTTGCAGCCAAACTAGCCACAAATTAAAGTTGTATTTTAATTATTTAGCAGGAGAGCAGCTAAGGCATGCATCAGTTTGTGACATTTGGCCCTCTAGATTTTTTGTGGCCTATTTATCAATAATTGCAAAAGTAAAAATTTCAGAAGAACCCCTCCTAATTCTCTTAATGTTGTGATAAACATTTGGTTTTAATTATCATTTTTGTCTTTTGATAACCAGTGACATTTCTACCATGCCATTTGAGCAGGTTGATAGGTTGAAACCTCTTAATCTCTCAGGGGGAGGTTTCCTTTTGTTTCTCGGTACATCTTGGCTCTGGAACAAGAGCTGGAGAAATGAAAACAGTGTTGGCTCCTGCTAAAACTGCAGCGTAGATGTGTGACAGCTACGTAGAGACGAGGCAGATGGCCAAAAACATCTTGAGTGTGGTATTTTTGTTTTTAATCTGTTTTATATATAAAACTGGAAAGATTGAATATATGTGTACACATTTAATTCTCTAAACCACTGATAAGATATGCTAAGACTACAAAGTGAGGAAGAGGTCAGAGATGTTACAATTAAGTTGTCTCTGTGATCTTTTATCCCCTTTTCTGTAGGCAGTATGTCAGAGAGTCAGGTCTTTGCAGCTTTATGCTTCTAGAAGCAGCTTCCCTTACACCTTTTCAAGTGTGTCCATATGCAATAATTTACTTTTTGTATTTTTAGGTGTTGAATTAAAATATAAATGCACATTGAATGGACATTCTGCTCCAGTTCTGGCTTGTGCATTTTCTCATGACGGGCAGATGTTAGTTTCAGGGTAAGCAGTATCTTTTACTTGTTTAAATTTCATGCTGATGACTGTCCAGGTTCATGCTTCAATAGTGTAAAACAGAACGGAGTTGGAGATTTCAAAATATATTTCCAATAATTAAGGAAATAATTGGTCTGTGTCTTGTATGTGGTTGAATTTGAAATCCAGAGTGTTGCAAGCTCTGTTCTCTTGAATATTGTAATGATATTCGTGATTTCTTGGTTTTGGAGCATTTATGCAGCCTTTCCTGTGGATACTCTAGCATATATTTAAAATACAAGTCTACACTGCAGTCTTACCATCTCTTTGGACACCATGTAGGATTTCCTTCTCGCATACTTTCATGAACTTTTTATAAAGTTAAATACCTGGAGAACTTTGATGGATTTGCTTGAAATTAAATATTTCTTCACTGATCCACATCAATAGTATGGCAACATAAGCCTTTTTTTCTGTAAAAAGTACCTGATTGAGGTAACTGTAGACTTGTGGTTTTGATGTCGGCCCTGTACAAAATAATGGTTAAGACCCAAATAAATAATGATTGATCAGTTAGAGATTAATATTATTACTGCTAGTCTTTGTTAGAGGGTGATAGGAGAGTTGCCAGTGTCATTGTGAGGTCACTCTGTTATGTTAGAAAGACCCAGGAGGGTAGGAGTGACAGGAAGATTCCTGGTGACTGGAAGGATGCAAATGTCACACCTCCAATAACGGCAAGGTAGAGGATCCAGGGATCTACAGGCCAGTCAGCCTAACTCCGGCCTCTGGGAAGGTTATGGAACAAATCCTTCCAGTGGGCTTGGAAGCTGCTTCACAGCACACTGTATCTGGGAAAAGCAGCAGGAATTGAGCACATCAGACAGCCTGGCCAGCATGAGTACCTGCTGTGGTGAGAAGGCTGGCTGTATGAACAAGGGGAGAGTAGCATGCATTTTATACCTGAACTTTAGCAAGGCTTTTGACATGGTCGTCCAATGTAGTCTTATAGCCAGATGAAGAAGAACAGAGATCAGAAAACTGGATCATAAGTTGTGTGGAAAAATTATGGGACTGTCAGGCTCAAATAGTTGAGGTGATCAGCAGCACGAAGATAAACTGGCAGCTTATTAGTACCAGCTTTCCTCAGGGATCAAGTGATTGAAAGAGGAAATTATAAATCAGGTAGGAATTATAATTTATGATTCTATGAATATTAATGATTGTATACTTTTATTCTGCATTTCTCATGAAAAGTGCTTAATCGCTTCTAAACTGTCTAAATGGCAACTGGAAATAATAAAAACCTCAAGTTTTTAACTAAGACTTTCTAAACTGAAATGGAAAGAATTCGTGTTGCAAAGGAAAAAGGAAATACTACAGTAGCCAGCAAATAAACTTAAAACTATACAAATCCCAGGAAACAACAGCTTGGATTGATGTTTTGCTTTTGCATCCTTTTCAATGGAGTATTTTTCAGAATTTAAAGGTCATTGTGACTATTTGTGATCCAGAGTTGTTTTATTTTGCATTAGCTGGATTATTATTCTTGCTTATATTGTTGTAAGTGAAATCTTTTATCCATAAAGTCTTTCAGGAAACACTGCTGTCATGGTGAATAACTATGCAATTTGTATTTAAATGAAATCTTTAATGTTTTGATTGCATTGCACCACTTTATGTATTGCACTGCGTTACTTACTCCAGCTTGCTTTGCAAGTGAAGAGGTTTCAAAAAGAAGTGCTGAGAGCAGGTCATGGATAGCCAGATTCTGTGCCTCTGCTTTACAGGTACTGCTTGCAAAGATACCAAGTAGCTACGGTACAGACAGAGAGGAGCAAGGGAGTGTGGGCCAGTTTGCATGAGCGCTGTGCACAGATTTCCTACAGGCTTTTAAATTATGCTGGAGGTGCTACTCATCAGTGGTGGTGTTTTAAGGTGGGCATGGGTGGAGAGGATTTGGATATCCAAGCTTTCATAAAGGGGAGTTAAGAAATCTGTTTGCTCTTATTTTGCTTGTGGAAAAGTTTTTTTCTTCCTCCTTTTTCTTAAAAATTGTCTCCCTTTTCCTCTCTACATCATTGTAATGTGACTGTGTTGGGTTTGTTTTTTTTTTTTAAGGTCTGTGGACAAGTGTGTCATAGTATATGAAACTGTAAGTATAGCAGTATAGCATACTGCAAGATCACTCACTGGATTCTTGTCTTTAAATTATCAGCACTGCTGCTTCAGTGTTTTATCAACATAAAGAAACACTAAAGACTAGAAAATATATAAACCCAAAACATTTACTGTGCATTTGATGGGAGTGGGGAAGGAGTTTGAGGAAAAATTGATCAGTCTTTCTCATTTTTATTTACATTTCTTTGAGGGGGTTGTTATTTGATTTCTCTGTGGCTGAGTATTCTTCAGTACTTTTATTGGATTCCATACTTAAATGTTATCTTCATACTGAAGTAGAGGATTTTTTATGATCTTAACTTTATCTTAGCTTCCAAAGTAAGAAGGACTGTAGCTTTGGATCAGGAATGGTGATCATATAAATTCTTTAGTTGATTATCTATAAAGTGCACATAAACAATAAGAATAATAAAAAAAAATCTTAGGTTAAATACCACATTTTTTCTTTAAAGCATATTGTTTATGCATTTTCTATAATACAGTTATTACATACTTCAGGAGTCACCTCTAGGTGATACTTACCTTTGGCACTTTAAGTACTTAGTACTTAAGTACTTTGGTATTAATAATAATTTTGCTGAAAACAGAGGATGAACAGATTTTAAGCTTCTCCAGCTTGCTCTGCACAGACTGCTGTATTGATGAAACTTTTCAATTATAGTTAAAGTTTTCCATCCAAATCACTGATTTGATACAGTCCCAATAAACATTTGTGGGAGGGAGAGAGATTTCAGTCTAAAATAGACCATCTTCCCCATGATGAATGGCTCAGAAAACTGGAATGCTGAGCAATCAATTAGTGTTTCAGAATAACTTTGCTTTTCACCTGTCCAGTCATCGTCACGTTTCCACTCATCTTTCCAAGCGTCTTTTCATAAGGAGGAAAATCTTTCAAAACATAAGTAAAGCTGGATTCAGAAATTTGGGGTTTAGTAGCATCTAGTGGACAAATAGGGGAAGCGCAGGGGTGACTTACAACTGGCCCAACTGAAGGACTGTAGCATGAAGTCTATTTGAATTTCAGTTACCTCTTCTCTTTTGGTCATTTCTAATCCTAGATTTGTAGAAAAAATGGTTTTATCCACATGAGCAACGGGCCAATATGGATGTAAATAATTCACTTGGTATTTCTGGCATTGGTAAGCTGGAAGTCTCATGTTGGCCGATCGTTAAAGGATAGCAGTGCTGCTGGGAATTGCACAGGGGGCTTCAAGCAGGAAATGGAAACTGCATTTCCTGCGGTGCTGCTCATAGCTTTGGCAAGGTCGTGCAGCTTCTCTGGAGGTAACTTCTGTTATCTTTCAAGAAGCAATGTTATTCCTTATTTTGAAAGAAAATATACAAATGAATAAACATTCTTTTTATTCTTCAAGATTTAAAATCACAAATGTTCTTTTACAGAGTACTGGCAATACCCTTCATACTTTGTCGCAGCATACCAGGTAAGAATTCATATGGTTATTCTGGTTTACTGTTAATGAATTTGATTCTTTCCTTGTGAATTTTCACACATTTATTTTTATTTGTAGATATGTTACAACTTGTGCTTTTGCACCACATAGTGCCTTACTTGCTACAGGTTCAATGGATAAAACTGTGAACATATGGCAGTTTGACCATAAGCAACCCTGTGCAGGTTAGTATGAAGGTATTTGTAATCAGTTCTTTAAATTTAAAGCATGGTATTGGTGAACACTTTCTGAAGATGCCAAAGACCCATCTTTTCTCACATGCAGTTAATGTGTAATCTCAGGATTATGTGCACATTTTGTATCTTTCTCTGAATTGATTCTACCAATGTCCTACAGAGATATCACCTTCTTTATCTTTTGGTTTTCTTCTGGTTTTGGTTGGGGATTTTTTTGTGTGCTTTTTGTGTGTGTTTTTGTTTTGTTCTTTGTTTTTGTTTTGTGGGGGTTTCTTATTGTTTTTAGAAAAGATGTACTAGAGTTTTTGAGTAATCTGCAGTATCTTCTGATAGTCACCATTTCTTACTCTTCAGACAGCATTTAAGGGCTGAACATTATTCCCAGAGTGCTGAAAGATTTTTTTGGACAAGTATTGACAATGAGTTAAAGGGAAAATATGCTAATTGCAAGCATAACTATCAAAATGAAATACTGTTTACCAGTTGTTACAGGTGAAAATACCAGGATAATGAATGTCACAAAATATATCAGCACCTAAAGTATGTAGAACAAGGGTACTTGGACCTTTGTTCAAAGCACAGAAGTAAGTCTGGACTTTGGTCTGCTTTGCTAAAGAAGTGTGAAAGTTGGTTTCAGTGTAAGCTGATGATTTTGTCTTCTAGTTCAATTCAAATTTGACAGAAGTGTGAGCATTTGAGAGGTTAAATTCCTCTGAATTTTGAAAACTGATAGATAAAAGACAAACCCAAATAAATGTTTCTCTCTGAAGTAATGTCTAAAAGCATTACCTTTAAGAATGTCTAGTACTGAGAACACTTGAAAAACAGAGTTTATTACTGCCATTGTTCATAGAACTGGATGGGGTTTTTTTTCACTCTTGTTTTTTTTTGGGGAGGGGTGCGTGGGAGCTGTGGAGTGGCGGCGTTTGGGTTTTTTTTAACTATCTTGTCTTTTCTTTCCAAAGGAAATATCATAGAAAATGCATCTAATGTGGCTGTTGAGGACTGGTCAGAGGATGATGTTTCGGCTTGGCTTTGTGCACAAGACTTAGCCGACTTTGTTGGACTTTTCAAAATGAATAACATTGATGGCAAGGAACTACTGAATCTTTCCAAAGAAAGTCTGACTAATAAATTAAAAATAGGTAAGAGTATAGGAATGCAAATAGTTTTAAATCTTTAGTATATGTGTGAAATGTTAGAATGAAATGTTGGCTTTCCTGTCAGTTTGGGGAAGTACCTTGTGCTCAACTACCTAGAATTTAGCAGTGAAATTCTTAAGTTACCATAATGGAAAACCAAAAGATGTGTTTTAATTTTTACTTCTTTTGGAGATGAAGCATTGTTGTGGTTTAAGCCTCTCAGCCACACAGTTTTCTCTGTCACTTACTTCCTCCTCTTTCTTCCCTCCACTCCCGGAGGGATGGGAAGGAGAATCGAAAGAATGCAACTCCCACAGGTTGAGATAAAAACAGTTTAGTAACTAAGGTATAACA
>JASSUY010009199.1:0-25875 GCA_032466535.1 Forpus xanthops | reverse complement strand
TGGGTCAGGTGTCCTGTCTCTGCTTCCTCCTGGCTTCCACTCCTCCCTGGCAGAGCATGAGGCTCAGAAAGTCCTTGATCAGACTAAACATTACCAAGCAGTAACTGAAAACACTGGTGTTACCAGCGCAGTTCCCAGGCCAAAAGTAAACACAGCACTGCGCCAGCTACTAAGGAGGAACAAAAATGACTGCTACTGCTGAACCCAGGACAAGAATTTGATGCTGACATTTAGTAAGGATTGAGCAAAGCTTGCCTGGCATAGATGCATTATAAAGCCTTAAGTGTCCTAGTTAGTACATTGTCCTGTCAGTTTATTGCAGAACTGTGATTACATTTTAAAATGAGTCACAAGGAAATGCTGTATTATTAGTGATTCCATAGCAGTAATTCTGAAATAAGACATTTAAAGGTGAACTTCCTGAATGTTAGTTCTACATTCATTTTGACTGCTAGATTTAGGCATAAATTAGGTACTGGTATGTTTTCCACAGTGAGACCAAGTTTCGCAAAAGGCTGAATAAGTTAAGAAACCCTTTAAAAAGCACAATTTTACTTCTGGAATTCAGTATTCTTCATTGTAGGAAGATCACTCCGTTCCTTTTTTGTTTTGTGTGTGTGTGTGATACTGGTCTGTATCAGATCATAGGATTGCTGTGTATCTGATAGCTTTGTTGAATTCTAGAAATCAACGGACATGCCGGGAATCTTTCAGGCATTGTCATCCACAAAAGGCACTTGACTGTATCAGTTTCTGCAAGCATTAACTTTAACATTAGAGTAACCTAAAATTGTGTTGCAGCAGTCACCAGCTGGTGCTAATCAAATAATGCTGACTAGAAGGTCATGTGAGAATTGAATGCAGTGTGACCAATGATGAGAACTGAGCTGCTGAATATAGCATGCTCTATGGGGGAAACAAAATCAACAAAAACATGTGTTGCCTGATAGATATGTAATGATGCTATCAAGAGCAATTCAACCTGAAATAAGAGAATAGAATCTGAGTTGTGGGAGCTCATTGTGAGGCAGGCTATAAGATGCAAAGGATGGATGTGGCTTTAGGCAGAGCACATTAGAATATGTGCTGATTATGGGAAGCTGTTGCTTTATGGCTCTTTCATTTGCTATAAAAGGATGCAGTGAGGATTGATTCTACATATAAGCTGAAGTAGCTTCAGTATGTTCTTTCCTATTATCAAGTAAAATGCTCACTGCTCACTCTGTTCTCAAGACTTTGGTCTTTTGCCATGCTTTTTCTTCAGTAAGTGCTTTAACACACCTGTCATAAGATTACAGGATAAGAAGTTGGACTTTTACAGGTATCAGACAGTTGTAAGTTCTGACTGAAATTACTTATGTCTTAATAAACATAAGGTACTTCACAAATGTGAACTAGCATGTATATGATGTGAAGCAATGAGTTCTACTCTCATAGAATCTTAAAATGGTTTGGGTTGGAAAAGACTTTAAAGCTCATCCAGTTCCAGCCCCCATGCCATGGGCAGGGACACCTTCCACTACACCAGGTTGCTCAAATCCCTGTCCAACCTGGCCTTAAACACTGCCAGGGATGGGGGCAGCCACAGCTTCTCTGGGCAGCCTATGAGTGCCTCACCAGCCTCACAGTGAAGAACAACTCCCTAATATCTAGTATAAGTCTTTCCTCTTTCAGCTTTAAGTTATTCTCCCTTGTTCAGTCACTACATGCCCTTGTAAAAAGCCCCTCTCCAGCTTTCTTGTAGCCCCCTTAGGGTGCTGTAAGCCTGCTGTAAGGTCTTGTCCCCAGAACCTTCTCTTCTCCAGGCTGCACAACTCCAGCTCTCTCAGCCTGTCTCCATAGGAGAGGTGCTCCAGCCCTCAGAGCATCATCATGGTCTCCTCTGGACTTCCTCCAAAAGTTCCACACTGTTTTTATGTTGAGGGCCTCAGAACAGCACTGCAGGTGGGGTCTCACAAGAGTGGAGTAAACGACGAGAATCACCTCCTTTGAGGTCGTCAATTAATGGCTATATGAAAGGGGTTTCTAAAACAAAATAATGAAATATGCTGGCCAAAGGCACCAAATCATTCAGATCAATCAGTTCTGAGGTGGTAAATGCTTGTAATTCTGCTTCTGCATGTCATTCTACAACTATCATTGGTGCACAATAGAAACTGCAACCTGATGTATTTGAGCTGAAGTATTGCTCTCTCTCTGCCATGGCTCAAGCATTTACAGAATAGGCAGGAAAATGCTATCTGCCTGAAACTTATGTGCTTTTTGGTGTTATTTAAATTCCAGTTTGACTAAATTTTGAATGACCATGTCCTTTCTCCCCTTGCTAACCTGTTATCTTTGCTCTAAAAATGCAGCATTTATCAGTTCCATAAGGTGCAAAGGGAGGTGTTGTTTTTTTTTAGGCCGTTTTACTTCATGAATGATAGGAGAGGAGCTTTTCCTTCTGTTATTTTTATTAGCTGTTTATTTCTTGTCCTGTTAGTCTTTGCTCCGGTTCTGATTTGCATTTAATAACATGTGTATCCTCATGCCTTTGAAGCCATTTAATCTAAGAGAAATCAGTCAGCAACTGGTTCACATAACATTTCATTAGTTGCTTTGATTGGTTTTGACAGCTTTTTGAAAGAATGCTGCATTGCCATGCAAATGAAATTAGCTCTTTCCACCTAAGTGTCATACAGTATAAATACCACTGCATTAAACTCTGGAAGATGTTGAGCAAAAGTAAAGTGACAGTTATATACATTCTGACTGAAAAGCCGCTGTACATTCAACAAAGTTCAGAATTCCCAATTCCAAACAGACCTAATGACATTGCAATTCTGTGATGCAGCTGCATCAGAAAAAAAAGGAATTCATACGCTCTTCCAGTTCAATAGAAGGTGGAGGTGCATTGTTCCATGCCTGTCTGCTTTTTTCCAATCAGGCTAACGGAATTGTGTTAATGTAAGGTGATTCTTGACTTCATTGTGTTTGCAGAGTGGGGGCAGGAGGTGAGACCAGATCTGATTTCTCGAAAACCACACCTTCAGTTTAGGGGTTAGTGGCATACAAAGTATTCTGTACTATAATACCACAAATTGTAACGAAGTTGGAGGCATTCCAAATACTTTCCCTTCTTGTGCAGCACATTGAGAAGGTTTCTTCTCATATTACTCTATCCTAATTTAGGTTAGGTATGTAAAGAGGACAGATTGTCTTAAAGACAGTACACCACTTCCTCACTTACTGCAGGGTGTCCCCAACATAAACCAAGGATGAATACACATAAACTGAATTTTGAAATCTCTGTATCAGGCTGATTTGTCTTCATCAGCAGTGTGCTATCAAAATGTGGGGGCTTTATCTTCCTCTTTTGGTTTTAAGGTTTCACTCTGTACATACAAAAAGTATGACTTAAGTTCTTTCCTGTTTCACGGCTTTATCAAGAAATGCTGGGTCTGAGAATGAGCTTGAAGCCAGCACTTTGGAGCAAAATGTGAATCACTTGTGATTTCCCATGCCTTACATGTATTCCAAAGTAGGAGTAAACTTCAAGGGAATTGCTTTATATCAGTTAAACAGAAAATTGCATGTGCTTTGTCTATACCAAGAAAATCGTATTTTAAATGTTCTTTTATAACTAGTTTTCAAAAGATAATATGTCATGGATAATTCTTTAATCCCTGACTAGAGATTTAAGCGGAACATAGTTAACTGAGCTACAAATGGGATGCAATAATCTTTAATCTGTTTGCATGAGAGGAATTTAGTAAAGTTGCCCATGTGTTGAAGACTGAAGAAGACCCCCTCAAAGTCCAGTCATAACTAACTACAGAATTACTTGGTTCCTTTTTTACTTTTTTTTTTTTTTTCCCTTTGGTTCTATGTTTATTTTTTCTTGATTCCAAACTGATCTTACTGATTCATACAAAACTGTCAAGCAGAATTTTCCTAAGAATAAGCCTGAGCTTTTATTGTATTTCAGCACTGTATTTCAATCCCTACATTGTTTTTATCTTTACTTATTTCGTAATTCATCCTGAGAAACACCGGTTGATTTTTCTTTTGCATGTACTTTTCTTACTCTGTGACATCTCTTATGTTTGCTGATTACAATGACTTGCATGCCAGTGTGACTGTTTTACCCTCTGCGCACATTACTTGAGGCAGCTTAATTGTACAGTGAAGCTGAGAATACTGATGTGTTAAGACCAGCCTACTTGGCAGTGCGCAGGCAGAGTACGGCAGTTGGTTGGAAGACTGTTGTATCAACTCTTTATTTTAATACTGAAGATGGAAAATAAACCAGAGTGGGAACTAGTATTTCCCACCACCAGCTGGGAAGTTGTGTCACATCACATATGCAGGTTTTTTGGCATAAAAGTTTTGAAAAGGAGGGATGTTTTATGCTGCTGCAAGGTAAAGATTGCTAGTATCTGGGATGCATTTCCAGTCTTGACAGGTTAAAACTGTAATGTGACATCAGAGGGTGATGAGTCCTCACACCAGTGCTTTGGTGGTAGGTTCCCTTCTATTTGAAGGGGATTATGGGTGGCACTTGCACACTACTGTTACCTTCATACTGTTCTATATACAGTCCAGTTTCAAGGAAGAAATACTGCTGCCTTCTGCCCTGTCTCAAGTTTTACCTACAGTTTAGCTTTGTATATGCAGCAGTGTGTGTGATTTTATTACGCATCTACTAGAATGGAGTTCTGCCTGGGAGCTAGATCTTTGCTGTGAAGTTTCACTTGCATTCATTTTGCTATTTGTTTCCTTTACTGCACAGAGGTATCTTGAGCCAGCAGGAGTGACCTTCTGTAGCTGAGCTGTTTGTAATGGTGGGCAGGGGCATCTGCAGACTTTCCTGTATTAGGTGGGAGTGATGAGATGGAGTGTGGTCTCCTGTAGCACACCTGCTAGTTATTTTAAGAGCTCTTTGCCATATGTGTCTGTGTTGTCCACTTCATGTATCAATAACTTTCCAGAGTCTCTGGGCCTGCGCAGGAAAGTCCTCCAGAAAATTGAAGAACTGAGGATGAAAACCATCTCTGTTCCCATTACAATCCCTGATGAGTTCTTATGTCCTATAACAAGGGAGCTTATGAAGGATCCTGTCATTGCAGCAGGTATGTCTTTAAATGACATTGGTAAAAATAAGTTATGTAAGGGTAGAGATAGGTCTGGGAACATAAAAATGGGCATATCTGTTTTACCAGTTGTAGAAAGAGAAACTATTCTAAATAGCTGTTGCAACAAAAAAAAAGCTGTGGTAAATGTTTAATTTGCTGACTTATATTTTCCATATGGTGTAAAACACCGTATCAGGCAATTTGCTTTGTCAGCTCTACTGAGGAGGTTGTACAATGTTTTTTTTTTAATGTGCTGTCCTCTATGTGCCTTTGTGATTGGGCTTGGAATTCTGTTTAAAAATTGTCTTGGTAAGTGCAAAGTAGAATTGTGCACATGGGGGTGGGGGAGTAGAAGCAAAAACCAGGCTCATACTATTTATAGTACACTATGTATGTGTCACTTCAGTGTTTGTATAGAATGAGATTTATCTAAATTCAGCAGGACCTTGGAGCTGAGAGATGCAAGGAGCAGAACATGTTCTGTAGTTAAGCATTGTATGAAGAAGCACTGTTGTACAGCAATGACCTTGGGGGGGGGGGGGGGGTATGGTCATTGAAAGACCAGTACATGTTTTTCATGCTTTGTAAACAGTGACTGACTATACTGTTTTGAGGTTTCATGCCAGACTTGAGAATTAAAACATTCAAGATGATATGAAAACATTTGCTAACTGCTGGAGTGATAAGCAGTGCGATTAGGAGTGCTTGAGCTCCTAAGCAGTAGCAGTGAGAGGACAGCCTTGTGTATCCTTTTTTAAATATAATTTTCAGATAAAGATACATAAGAGCAGGATAGATTTGTTGAAAATCTGTAAATCATTGCCAGACACTATTCGAGTATATATTATAAAATCAGATAGGCATTTTGAAGAGAAACTTTTGACATTCAGAGTGTCTCATCAATTCTACTATTTACGAACTAATAGTGCCTGTATGTCATTCAGTACTCGTGTCAGCAATGATTGCTATCTCGAGACATGGGATTCTTCTGCTTTTCTGAACCCAGGATGGGCATAGCTGGGAGTGCCACATACCAGCTTTATGGAAGTTAATGAAAAACAACAGAAATGCTAAGCAATTGCAGCAGTGAAAGGGTTGATTTGTGGCAGGACAAGTGGGATACAGATATTCACTATCTAGCTACTTCACTGAGAAGTAAATAGTAGCTCAGCACTGTAGAACTGCCGCTCCTGTAGCATGAACACAGCTGGCTTTAAGGTGCAGGCAGTTTTGCAAATTGAAATTGGAGGAATTTAAGCATCTTTGCCTCTGTGCTGTGTAAAATTTAAGGAAAGTAAATAAAAAGGCAGAATGCCAAACTGCATGTTTCTTTCACTCAGGTGACTAGCACAGGTAAGAAAGATTTTTTTTTTTTTCCCCAATATTAGTCTCATAATAAAGGTGAAGCAAATAGAAGTGCAGTGCTGTGTTGGGAGCAGGGTGGAGAACACAGGTTTGTATTTAATAAGAGGTGTTTCTGGGCAAGCCTGCTCGTACTTGCCTGTTCTTTACTAACGAACAGCTGCTTCTGTGTAGCTAGAAGGGCTGAAGTCCTGAAAGCGGGCAGGTGCTGAGGGCTGAGTGAATGTCCAGCTTGGACTCAGTTGCCAACTGTGTGCATCTGCATTCAGTGCCAAGGAGCAGTCCAGATGCATTAGATGGATGTGAGCTTTTACCTCACATCACGGAGCATTTAAATGTAAAAAGGCTGAACACATGCATGATGATGATGTATCTTGGTGCTTCAGAGCGAGAAACATGAAACCAACCTGAGCCCCTTCTACTCGTGGTCAGCTTTCAGTGCTTTCTTGTTTACTATAAAGGGTTCCTGAAGTGAAAATTACCCTTTAGAAGTTGCTCAAGAACTTAAGTTCCAGCTAAATGGAAAAGGGAAATGTTAACCTGTGATCAAAATCTAATAGTTTTATTCCGTACAGCAACTTTAACACCAATATGCCATTTCTGCATTTTTGGTAAAGCACAGTTTTGTGTTTATTTTAGGGTCTTTCCCTCCCTCCCCCCCTCAGGGACTCTTTCTAAACAGAGGCTGGTTTTATTTCCAACTCTGTTTCATATATAGTAACTGTTCAGTTCCCTTTCTGTTTTCCTCTCCCCTTGTCCCTAACTAGCAGACACAAAGCTGGTGCTATATTTCCATAGGTACTGGGGCAGGGGGAGGACATCACTTTCAGCTGCTTGGTGAGACAGTGTCTGGGGTGGTGGCTTCAGCATCATTTAGAACTAAAGAGCAGATTTTCTTTCTTCAAAAGGAATTTTTTCAGAGGAGCTGAGCAAGCCCTAGTGTTACAAACTGACTGCCAGTGCAGGCTTCTGGCTACTTCATCTCACTTTACACATGCATGGCTACAGCCACAGGAACCTTCACAGGCAACTCTGATGATATTTTTATATAGCCTTGTAATGAACTTTATCTGTACTGTCCATAATTCCTTAACTACAAATAAGGACACAAGAAGCCTTTATGTAACTGCACTCTGTTTACCACTTGTGTACCTTAGTCACACATTCATGCACAGGCATGGCTGAATTCCGTGATCTTGTCAGAGACACTCCCTTGGGTGGTAAAGGGACAATTTAGCAATTGCGGATGGCAGATTTGCCTCTGCTGCCCACAGACAGAAGGGCAAAATGCCAGGGCAGCCCAAATCACCATAGCAGCAAAAACATCAGTGTCCCAGTTCAGAAAAGGGAGTAGACAGTTTGTGTGTCCTTGTTGCTCCCACCCCCTGCTCACAGACAGACCTGGTTCTTTGGAGGGAGGTTCAGGCCCAGCTACAAGAATCTCATACATACACTGCTTTACAGGCATCCGTGAGATGATGGAGCTGTAAATGGCTGATAAATTTGCAGTGCTTTCTCAAAGAGTGTGTACTTGTTAGGCTGCCAAATACAGTGTCATTCAAAAAGTTGAATCAAATTTTGATCTTAATACTGCTGTATAAAGTTTTATTGTAATACATTTAACTGTTATCTGAAGCAAATACAGGCTATCGTAAAGCTTTCACAAACCATGTAATTTTTCTGTACCTCAATTCTCGTGTTTGGAAATACTGATTCCTTTACACTCCTTTTAAATTTTAATAGTGAAAATCTGTACCATGTGACAGTGACTAAGTGTCTGTAATACCAGCTTCTGATGATGGATTCTTTGTAGATGGCTATTCCTATGAAAAGGAAGCAATAGAAAATTGGATCAACAGTAAGAGACGGTCTAGTCCCATGACAAATCTTCCTCTCCCCTCTCCTATGCTTACACCGAACAGGACACTAAAAATGGCAATCAGCCGCTGGCTGGAGACTCAGCAGAAACATGTGTGAACCACCAAGTTCTGAAGTCATTTGTTCATATCAGTTGAAATGAAACTGTTTGTAGCTAAAAGAAATAACTGCATCAGAAACAACTGGGGGGGGGGTAAAATAGTGTTTCTTTTCTCAGCAGTGGCTGTCATGTAAATGTTTGTTAGAAGGAAAGTCTTCACTGTTGGAAGTTCTCAGAAAATGACTGAAAACCTTCTGTTATTGGTAATTTCACTTTGTGGTATTTCTGGTTTTCAAATAAAATTTTCTGAAAAATTTCACCACTTTTGTGAGTTTTGAGCCTTGATTTTGCCAAGTTAGTCTTGCAGAAGGTAAGAGCACATGATGTAAGCTGTATTTCTTTTTCTAATTTAAAAACCAAAAATGAGTCTTTGTCTGTTCCCTATTCCTGAATGTGTAGCAAAAAAAGCTGGAGAGTTTACTCTGTAACCATCAGGGACTACATCTCCTCCCACAGATGTATTTATTAATAATCTTTATTTTGTATGGAAAAAAATACAGTAGCTGTGCAAAAATAGAACTACAGGACAAGACTAATATAGGAGTTGTACAAAATACCAAAGAAACAGTAAACAATAAATAAGCTAAAGCATAATGACGCAAACTCATAAAGAAGTTGTAAAAGGGGGTACAGCTGCTTACAATGTCCAACACCGTCCACAAACAGGATCTGAACTGTGCCTGTCACATTGACCACTCCAACCTACCTGCACTCACAGGGATGGCACTACAGCTCCTTGTCTGCAGAATGATCTCACCATTTTAAAACTGAATTTCCTCTGAGAAACTTCACAACTTCATCCTGTCACACAGCTGCACATACACTCTTCCTCAAACTTTCATCTTCATCAATTTCTTGGGTTTCCCATTAAAACTATTCCTAAAGATTTCGTTGCTGTACCTTTTTCCACAATAAACAATAAATCATCTTGCTTTAAGATAGCACCCAAAGGTGATTAGATAAACTATATAAAGTGCGATTACTGTTAATATGCCATAATATTGTGTTTTTCAGTGCAATAACCAATATGGTCAAAGCCTTTCAATAACACATGCAAATGTCGCTGTTTTACTTGAGTTCTTCTAGTTACTAAAAATAGTTATATTTACATGTCCAAACATGGCCGCTTAGTTTTTACTCAGACACAAATTATTTATGCTTCCTAAATGTACATCATGCAACCCAAATTAGATCCCACTAGAAAAGTGATAAAATACTATCTTTGATTTAAAAAAAAGCATACATATACAGATCTGAGTAGTATTATGCAGCAGATTATCATTCTTAACACTGTTTTGAGAAGTAAGCACTTACTTAAGCATTAGAGAGGCACGATTATTATGTAAGTAAGTGGTGAGATGTAACGTAACCAGAGATTAAAGCCCTATGTAAAAGGAAAGTCTTACTTGATGGTAAAATAGGATGGAAGGGCTTTGTCTGCGCGAGGGCCTAGTGCCGTGGGTTGGTGATCGTCACGTACTCTTTTCACACAGGTTTGCTGTTCCAGTTACTGTAACTGTCCTGTGATGGTAGAACAGTTTGAAGTGGTTGTAGCCCATTGAAAACTGGCCAAGATGGACTGCATATTCACAAGTGGCCAGCCATCAGTACTTTGTACAGAATTAATACCCTATGATGTCACGAGACAAGTTTTACAGCCTGGTAAATATTTATACATTTGATTCAATGAACGATCGCTTTGGTTTTGCAGCCGTGTCATGACTCAGGTGGTCTTCCTTACTGCTGTGAGGCTGTGATACCACATCTGGGTATAAATGCGGTGCCTGTTTAGGCGATCTGCTGTCTTGACAGTGGGCTGACATTTGGCACTTGAGCTCCTCACGGTCTTTAGCTTGCAGACCGTTCTGGCTGCTGTCGCCTGGAGCAGCACCAGGAGAGGAGATTTTAGTTTGGTAGTGCTTGACTGAGAACTGCTCAAAATTGGAGGGCTGAATGCCCCCAGAAGCAACATGTGCTGATAATCCCTCCGATGCTTGAGAGTGCCAAGTACGACTGGACTGAGTGTTTTGCTGCTGAAACCTTGCAGTCTTATCCATGATCCCCATAAATGGGGTACTGCGAGGTCTGTGTTCAGCAGTACCCTGAACTTGATGAACGTTACCCTCCTTGAGTCGAACATCTGGGCCCAGCCCCTTAATACTATCTGAAAAACTACTGGCTGAACTTAAGCTGCTGGTTGAGCTGGCAAGAATCATACTACCGGCTGGAGAACTACAGGGGATAGGACTTTGCTGCCTTGCTTCACTGAAATTCATTGGTGTAGAGGCTGTCAACCTGTCTGCGGTTTTAGACTTACTTGCAAAAGAATGTGAGGACAGATTCTCATTATGCTGTGAATGGGAACACTGGCTGGCCGCAAACTTTTCACTGTAGAGTTCAGAACTAGGACCTGCGGAAACGCTTCTGGATGATAATGCGCCTGTCCCATCCAAATGCTGAATTTTACAGCGCCGGACTGCCAAGGGACTTTGGGGAAGATGCTGAAAAGATGACTGTGTCTTTGCATTACATGGAGTGCTTCCTGGTTTTGGTCCAGCCTGGATGGAGCTCAGGTGCTGATTAGTTTTCACAATCTGTGCCTGCTTTGTTGGCTGCATGATCAGGCCTGGCTCTCTCAGGTATTTACTGCCTGTTCTGCTTTGAGGGGACACAGATCTAGCTTTCTGCTGAACACCTTCTTGAAGAGTCCTGCTGTACGACGAAGTAGCTAAAGAACACTGCAGCCTTTGTGAACAGGAAACAGATTCCTCAGGGTGTGCCAGTTCATCCTCCCCGTCTTGAAGATTAAAACTGTCATTCACACCTTGTATAATACCCTCTTCCTCATTATCAGAGTTGTGAATTTGCTGTAGTAGCTGTGGAGACTGGTGTTTTGGCTGCTGTGTCCTCTGGAACTGTTTGCACTCCTCTTCTACTCGAGCCAGGAGACGTTTTATGTCTTGATTGCTGGGGCACAGCTGTGTGGCTTCACGCAGGTCAGCAAGAGCAGCAAGTAGCTTTCTGTTTAGGGAAAAAGAAAAACCAACCCACAGTTAAACTCAGTCAAAACTAGGGGCAAATGTAAGTCTCAGTATTGCCTATGATTAATTCAGGCCCCTGGCTTTCAAAGACATATTCTGATCTGCCATCTCCCACTGTAGCTGGTAACAATATAAGAACTGGATCTTCTCCAAGCCAGGAAATTGTTTCCTATGGTGGAAGCTCAGACCCAGCCCTAAACCCTTCCCTTGTATCTCAACAGCTTCTTGAGGAAAACAGCAGCAGTCTGCTGCTAACACTAGGAACTGGTGCTTTGTCTTGTAAATGCTTCAGTGTTCCCTTCAGAGCAGGTGAGTGGCTGAACTCTGCTTTGTGATTATTGTTCTGCTTAGAAAACACATGATGAATCAAAACGGCACCTCTCCCTAGACTTCAGCTATGCCACTACAGTTTCCTGATTCTCAAGCTCCCCTTGTTTTTATCTTGAACTGTTAATGATTCAACATACTGTGTCCTATAGAAGCAACCAGTAATAAATCATAAATAATGCAGTGCTGGAGTTTGGTGGCACACTGCTGCCAACATTCTGCTGAATCACTTGGAGTAGCAGTCCCATCTGCTCTTACACTTAGTCCCTCTTCGTATCAATTTTGAACTACCCACTGTTTGCCTAAAAGATTATTCAGTATTGCTTTTTGGGGCTGGGTTGGCTTTAACTGATACTGAGACCTAATACAGATGGAAAGTGCACGAGGAAAAGAACTTTTTTCTTTGCAAATTCCAAATACGACAAGTGGAAAAGACAAGGAGCTACTAAAAGTGGTAGAAGATGGACAAAACCAAACGGTACCTGCTGTTCCTCTTAGCTCTTGCTCTAGCATAATAGGCTTCGTAAGACTTGGGTTTCAGATCCAGTGCTTTGGTAGCAAATTCTTCAGCCATACCAAAGTCCTAATAATGTCAACAAATGTACTCATTATACAGTGACAACAAAAGAAATGTGCATGCCCTGTATTCATGGTACTGCTTCAACAGTGTGGATACCTTATGCAGTACAAAGAGTCCCTTTATCAGATAGCAAGAGCAGATACTTTCTGTAAGACTGAGAACAGACCTCATCTTGCTAACCTTGCCTCTCGTGTCTAAGGGAGATTGACTCCAAGGTAGCCAAAAGCAGTGTTAATATAAGCAAGATACGGTTATCTTCAACCCAAAGATGTTTCCATGCTAAGAGGAGACTTCATGTTTAAAAGAAAAAACAACAACCCCAAACAGCAAAGCTTTCAAATGTATTTGAAAAAAAGGCTAGTTAAAGACTTGGGAATTTGGAGAAAAGCAAGAAAATTCAGGAAATGGCTTGGCCGAGTCCAGAACTGCCTCTGACAAGGTATGTAACATTTTGAAAGTAGAATTGCACTGGATGTAATTTACTTGGTCTTCATTTAACAAGAACACAGTTTCGTAAATCACTGGTTAGACTGGAATTGACAAAAGCAGGGTTTAAACAGGGGCAAAGATAGCTATGGGGAAGCTGGAGGCAGAAGCAAGCCTAATTTTTCTAACAGCCATGCATGGCGCAGGGCATTCACAATACTAAATTACATGGAGCATGAGGATATAGGAGGTTGGGAAGTATTAACACCAAAAAACCCTGTCCTGAGATGATCTGCAAAAACAGAGCGATATGATGAATTTGAGTTTTAGATGGAAAGTGATGCACTGCAGAGTTCGCAAAATGCAATGAGAGGTTATCAGTGGGGTATGGTAAGAAATGCACACACACACTAGCTGTAGTAGTGGTAGCAGCATTTTCTAATTAGTCTTTTCAAAGAGTACCAAAACCATCTAGCAGTTTGTTATTCCACAATAACTGGATTTCCTAAGAACAGCTGTAATAAATCCCCCACAGCAACATGCCCTCATCTTATAAACTGTCCCCATTTGTTGACAAAACAAAGCCCAGAAGTGGGATACAGTGAAGAGGACTCTGAAATAGCAGAAAGAAATATCCCAGGTACAAACTCAAGTAATGGAGTAGAACAGAAATCTAAGATTCCCTATACCAGAGAGGTGACAGATGAACAGCAAGAGCTTACATTTGTTTTTCGGCGACATCGTGATAAATTTAGGTATAATGAAACTCTCAGCTCATTGAATGCTTTCATTTCTTCTCCAAATCCTTCCCTTGGAAACTTCCTCAAGGCATACTGATAGCGCTGTGCTGCTTCTTTCATCTTGCCTTTCTACAAATGTAGAAAACAAGAAGCTTTTCAGGACCTCTGAATGTCACAATACTGCTGCAGAAAAGCATGCTGATACTTGACATGTACCAAGAGTTGCTCTTCAAGTAAGAAACATAAAGCCGGATTTAAATAAAATAAATATATACAGTATGAATTACATTTGCACACAGACACAGGTGAGAGCTTGGTTGTTAACTGAAGTCTGTTTGTTTCTAAACTCATACCCTTAATGATATTTCAGCAGGATATACAGCATTAATACATACTTGTTGTGCGAGAAAAAATTCAGTTACAATACAATTCATCATTTACTTATTTAAAGAGAGCAGTCCAATATCTGATGAGGTGATTGATTATAACTCTAAGGCCTAGGTTTTGGGAGAATCTAATTCATGACAGCAAGGTGTGAAGGGTCTCTTTCTTTACTATGCAAAGCCATTTGATACAGAAGAAAGATCACAGATAAGGTGGCAGATATTTGAGGGCACTTATAGAAACTCCTACGAATTGCAGGTATCTAGAACAGACTTCAAATCATGCTTCTATAAAGCCACTCAGCACTGTGCTGCCCTAGTAAAGCAGATGTCTCAGTTTACCAAATAATACCAGTTTCTCTTCTAAGCAATGTATCACCATTAGTAAAAAAAATAACAAAAGAGCTGTCACCTCAATATATATGTGAACAGCACACAAAAGAACATTATGCTGAAGAAAAGGACATGCCTAAATGCCACTAAATTCAACAAGGCACTTTCAGATGAGCACCTTATATTCTGAGTTGCTCTTAAGCAGCAACTGACTGCTACAAATGTTCAGGCTGACTTGCTCAACAGAAAGAAAATGTACTTCCATCTTGAAACTTTCATTTACTTATTTCATTTACACAGGAGTTTTCAGTGATTCCTTCCCATGGTTCCCAAGATTTCTTGGCCTCATTCCCAACATAAAAGGATGTGCAAATACACATCTTGTCTGAACATAAAAGGAGGTATAAAGAACTTTATTTTACATTCAGAAGTTAAATTATAATGTTCTGCTATCAGAAAATTAAAAAACAACTACCTACTTTGTACAGTATATTTCCTTCTTCCATCAGTTTCTGCAGCAGAATAAGCAGAATATCGGGTTTGGAGGTGGCCATTGCCCATGCTGCATTTCCTGCAAGTTAAATTTTAAGGAACTCTGACAAAAGGGAAGCAACCATGATACCTATTGAACCTAGAAAGCCTAATCCTACTTCAGTAGACATTCCACCTGCATAGAGCTGTTATCATCAGTAGTAGTAGTACTGTGCGCACATGTATTTAAGATAGGTATATATCCATACCTGCCCTGCTGCCACATGTAGATAGAAAGGCAGGTATTAAACAGTCTGATGCATTCCATCCTTGGTATTAAGCCAGACTAGGCCAATATAAAAGTCACGGTAAAGTCCAGGCCTAAGTAAGAATCTGTACTTGATCATCCATAGTACCCAAACAATAATAAATGATGATTTAGATGCACTACACATTCAAGACTTACCATGTACACATCTGCACCAGCTATTTGCCTACTGATAATACATCATTTGGATGTACAATTTTAACCACTCTTTGCAATTCTATAATCTATTTAAAATGTTATTTAAATTTAAAACTTCTTAATCTAAATAATTCCTAGAATTAAGTATCACTAATAGTACAATCATCATTTCCTTGTTTATCATGATAGAGTAACCATGTGAAGACTGACTCCTCCAAACCTCTTCATTAACACACATCAAAGAAAGAAACACAATATAATTACTTTCATTTCTTCATTTCTAAAGTGAGTCTTGAGTGTCTGCCTTTAAGAGACAGATTTCTCTTGCGCAAGCATATGCAAACCATACAACCTGCAGAAATCTAGTGTGCACTTCCAGACTTATTTATTTATTCTACAGAAATGACAGTAATTCTAGCAAAGCACATATTCAGTTCTTGAATACAGTCTCTTGAGTACAGGCCAGTTTTACTAACCTAGTTTAGCTCCTTTTCTCAGCAGCATAACCACTACAGCCGTGTTACGACATCCAATAGCTCTGTCCAGTGGCCGCATGCCACTGTGGTCTACGTGCTCAATCATTGCTCCTTTCTCTACCAAATACTGCACCTGTGAAGAGAAACAAGACAGGCATTGTAACATTATTTCTGGTAGGAGAGGCAGAACAGTGGCATAGTTAAGCTACCACCTGATCTCTCCATTCCCTCCTTTGGTCATGGTCTGTGTGCCAATAGGCAGAGGCAGCAGCTCAAGCCCAAGGGTAACAAATGCAATGAGAACAGAGCAGCAGTGCAGGCCCTGTGGCTTTAGCTTCAAGTACAGTGTAACACTACACTAACTATTACTGAGTTTTGAAGTACAAGGACAAAAATAAACACTCACTTTAAAAAAAACTGTAATTTTAAAGATACAGAGGATTCTAAATTATAGACTTTAACCTTATTGTATCCTTTGATCTCAGTTACAGTCATGGTCCATTTCAGAAAAGCTTCACCTAAAATGCCTTAAATTCACCTTAAATATTTGCATTATAACATTCACTACAGAGGAAGAAGGTAGTATGCGAGAAAGGTACAGCACTGGAAAAGAATTTCAGTTGTCCTGTTTCTGAAACGATCTGTGGAACAAATTGAGAAGTGAATTTTCACCTCAGGCCTTGCAGTTCCACATTATCAGACTGACAGTAACACTGACGTGCTCATTGCCATCTTTGCAAGATGAAAAACATCAGCATTTCCAACAGTTCTTTCCCAGTCATGGGAAGCATGAAAAATACCTAATCAAAGACAACTAATGATGCCTTATGATGAAGAAACAAAATCTTTCTGTATTTCATCTGTTCTGGTAATATTACTCTTCCTATACCTTTCATTTGGAGTCTCTGTTCCACGAAGGCACCCAGCTGACCCTGCCAGGTCACCTTGATGGCTTTGCAGTGCCTGAAAAAAAATGCATTCTCCTTTCATGTCCCAAAAGGCTCTTTTCCTCCTTTTTAATTCCAGTTCATCCAAAGCAGAAATTGCAAATGCTCCTTTTTACTGAGATTTAAAAGACCGCATTCAACAGCAGACAGTAAAACATAACGGCATAAAGCTGGACTCCTATCACAATTACCTCTGCACCAAAACCTCACCTAGAAAATGCTTGCACTGCAGTCAAGTTGCTAGCAGTGTAAGCATCTTTGCTACATGCTCAGATTTCCTTCCTGTATCGGTTGGCAATACTTCTTCGGAGCTTTGGTCTGTATTATGAAAATTATAACAGAAGCTCAGCTCGCCTGCTGTTAGTTCTACTTACAATATCAGCATCTCCATAAAAAGCTGCCAGGTCTAGGGGAGTTCGTCCGTTTTTGTCTGTCTGATCGGTTGTTGCACCTTTCTCAACTAAATACTGAACCACTTCCCTGTGGCCTTTCAGACAAGCCCAGCTCAAAGCTGTCAGTCCTTCTTTGTCCAGAGAGGAAATAGCTGCACCTGTAAAATGGAAATGACATTTGTTATGAAGATGTCCTGTTTAATAAGCAGAACTACCCAACTCACAAAGATGCAGTCCTGGTACAGCTGTGCAGCCTTGAACCACTGTTTATTTCCTACCTTCAGAAAGCAGAAATTCCACAGTGCTCAAGTGTCCTTCACAAGAAGCCACCATAAGTGGAGTTCGGCCTTGCTTGTCGCTTAAATTCACATCAGACCCATGCTGCACTAGAAGTTTAGCAATCTGAAACAGAAAACAGCAATTTAAAAATAAATCGGCAAATTTTATCCTTCAGAGAATGAGCTTTTAATGAAGAGGACTAAGGTGTAATTTATAGCAATCACTGAGAAAACTTGTTTGTAATTCAGAGCCTTCTCCAGACAGGAATAGCCAGCATGAGGAAGGCTCCCGACTCATAGAATCATAGAATAGTTAGGGTTGGAAAGGACCTTAAGATCATCTTCTCTCCATTAACAGCGAAGCAGTATGGAGGAGATGAAACTGCCTCTGTTCTTGCTCTAGGAAATAAAATATTGTAACTCCCATGTATTATTTTTCAAGTACATTATAACCAAGGCTGCCATACAGTTGATATACCTTTTAATCCTTTGTATAAAATCACAGAGTGGTTTGAGCTGGAAGGGACCTTAAAGATCAACTCCCTATCACGGGCAGGAAGATCTTCGACTAGACCAGGTTGATCAAAGCCCCATTCAACCTGGCCTTGAACTGCCAGGGATGGAGCAGCCACAGCTTCTTTATTTACCATTATTTGTCACTTTAATAACTTTAAAAGCAAGCTTTTGAACATATGAAAAAATGAACATGAGCCGGCAGTGTGCTCATGCAGCCCAGAAAGCCAACCGTGTCCTGGGCTGCATCAAAAGGAGAGTGACCAGCAGGTCAAGGGAGGTGATCCTGCCCCTCTACTCTGCTCTTGTGAGACCAAACTTGGAGTATTGTGTGCAGTTCTGGTGTCCTCAATACAAAAAGGACATGGAACTGTTGGAACAAGTGCAGAGGAGGGTCACGAAGATGATCAGGGGACTGGAGCACCTCCTGTATGAGGACAGGATGAGAAAGTTGGGGCTGTTGAGCCTGGAGAAGAGAAGGCTGCGTGGAGACCTCCTAGCAGCCTTCCAGTATCTGAAGGGGGCCTATAGGGATGCTGGGGAGGGACTCTTCATGAGGGACTGTAGTGACAGGACAAGGCATAACAGGTTCAAACTTAAACAGGGGAAGTTTAGACTGGATATGAGGAAGAAATTCTTTACTGTAAGGATGGTGTTCAAGGCCAGGTTGGACATAGCCTTGGGTGGCATGGTTTAGTGTGAGGTGTCCCTGTGCATGGCGGGGGGTTGGAACTAGATGATCTTAAGGTCCTTTCCAACCCTAACTATTCTATGATTCTACATTCCTTTGGTGTTAATGCAAACGTGTATTAGAAAATTGACGCTAATTTATAACAGGACTAAAGATGGGGGGGAATTGAGGACAGCTTCCCAAAGGAATCCATTGAGTTCACAAAGATGTGTCAGACCTGCCAGTGCCCCTGCCGCACAGCACAGAAAAGTGGCGGTATCCCCCTCCTGTTAGCTCTTGTCACAACAGCTCCACGTTCAATAAGTAATTCACAGATTTCCAGTTTCCCTCTTCCTGCAGCAGCTGTCAGGGCTAAAAAAAGCATTTTCATCAACATCATCTCACCTGTTTTACCACATCTTTTAACACATGCACATTACGCGAGTGTGACTGTAGCCCCAATCTTTTCAATTCTGCTGCTCTATAGTAACTCCATAACTATTTCCAGCCTCAAGTGAATTAGTCAGAATCAGATTAAGTCAATAAACCACCGGGGGCGGGGGGGGGGAGGGTGGGGGATGATGATGGATACAGCTGATTACCAAAGGTAAGACCTGTATCATGTGCACAGGTTGTAGCTTAAAAGGAATCTTTATGAACATTTTGGGTAAACCCACCTGTCTGTCCTAGTTTCTTTTTCATTAATCATTTTTTTCAAGGCAAGAAAGTTTCATCTCTTTCCATCTGTCCCTTCCTAAAGGTGAAGATGGAAACAGCTCTGAGACTCAGTAAAGGGACTGTAACTGAAGTTTCAGGAAGTATGCTTTACCTGATTGCTCGCCATGATTTATTACCAAACATCACATACGTAGATCCCTGCAGAAAGTCTGTGTATTGGACAACTTAGCTTTAGCTTCATCCTACACTAGTTAAAACTGTTTTCCCGCTGAAAAGCACAGTAGGTTATGAATTAATAGTTCTAATTCCTGCGTGTTAACCCTTGCTCTAGACTTCAGGGGATTACTGGACGTTTTCCAATACAGAAGTCAACATTCTAATCACCTTAAAAAAAAATCTGTCTTCGAACAGAACAGTGTATGTTGTCAAAAGCAAGTGCTCTTGACCTCTACCTAAAATGCAGTAACTTTGTCACTTTAAACACAGATACTACTATGGACAGACACTTTTTCAACCTTGTCTGAAAACACCAGAGTATCACAACTGCATATATACACCAATATACACTGGAGACAGAACAGCCCAACACAGTGGAGTAGCAAATTTGTCCACATAGCACAGAATGAAAACCACTGTTTTGATCTTTTAGATATTCATAAGATATAAATTACTGCACATCTGTGTTCACAATATATGGCTTATGAGAAAGCAGGCTTCCATACATTCAACACTAATACTATGTGACTCTGCTGAGTACCATAATGCTTAAGTGTTGCTGGAAGGCTGCACATTTGAACAACTCACCGCCTTTTCCTAAAGCTTACCATACACCTTTTCACTGTGACACTCACTGAAGGTTGAAAATAAAAGTATATTCCCCATCATGATTTTTTTTACCTTTTCCCATCAACTTATTGTGTGTTTTAAATGGAGCCTGAAATGAAAGTGGCTTTTTGTGTTGCTGTGTTAAAGCATCATCAGTAATGTTAACACTGTTTAGAAAATGGGTTCATGCACTGATTATGCAAGAATCAGCAAAGGACTTGTGCCTCCATATTCTAAATCCTAATACCATAGAGTTTCCCATAAGAAGTGGGTCAAATTGTGAATTTCTTGTTAGTCTTTTTTCAGCATTTTCAAGCATGATAGTTTTTGTTTAATTGCAACAAATGCTGAAAGAGAATGAAATTACAAACACTGCAGGAAGCAGCAAATTCCTTTTTTTAGAGCTACAATATCTAACCCGTTACCTCTTTAGCAAATGATATTTTGCCTTGTTACATCTACATCCACTGTTCTGATCTGAACAACTGGAAAGTACCTCTTACAGATACCAACACAGGCAAACCAAATCATCTCATTCAAAACACATTTTTGATTCTGTCAGTAGCAGCATTTTAGCTCACAGTGTAATTAACATTACAGCAACAATGTAACTCCCTATACCTAACCCAGGCATCAGACAGCTGAACAATTCCTCCAGTTAGCTTTAACAACATTAGGACAAAACTCCGCTCAGGGATTCCATCTATTTTACTCCAAAATATGACTGATCTGCATAACGGTACTCTGCAAAAGTTGAGAGTAACCACAGAGATGCTATTTTCTATCATTTTTACCAGACAGTAAATTACACTCAAAATTAAGCTTATCTGTATGAGGCTGGAAAACATCTCAGAGATGTCTTTAACCTAAGATAATTTTTTTGCAACTAAGATTAATGTGGATTTTAAAAAGAGTAAACTAAGGAAATGCAGATAACGCACTTAGAAGTCTTCCACTGAACATGCTCACACTTCATCTGTTACATGACTTTTTTATCTGCTCCACTTGAATTTGCTATTTAACTTGCCTTGCACCCGTACTTCCTAGAAAAGTGGCCTTCAGCAACATTAATGGGATAAAATACTGGGACTGGTAATGATGATCTCCAGCTGTCTTTCCCTCTAAAGACTCACAATGTAAAGTACTATTGAAACAGCCCCCACAATGAGCAGAAACAAATCAGGATTCAAGCAGGCAACAGCACTACAAATGTATGAACAGAAACAAGCTGTTCTGGAACATGTCACTACATGAAGAAGACCGATCATAAACTTTGTTCTAAGCTGTTTCAACATGCAATGGATTTTTTCCTTTTTGAAATAGCTGCTCACAAAGCTGTGCTCCTCACTCTATCTGCCTTGTCCTTCTATCACTATCCAGTTCCACATCATACTCCCATTTGCAAAACAGACTGCGAAGAACCATTACGTATAACGCAAACGTATCTTCACTCACATATGCAAGACTGTGCAGATTCCAGCACCATATAAATTAGAATTCTTTCCACATAAATTTTGCACGTTCACTAACTGAACATTCCATGTAAGGGTAATCCCATGACTACCTTGACTCGCTTTATGTGTTTTTCTTGTCCCAAACTTACTACTCTCTATCTCAGAGAGCACAAAAATGATACGAGGAACTGCTCATAGTTACCTGGACTCAGACCTTTGCCACCTTCACACTGCATAAGGAAGTACTTATTTCATGAGCAAAGATTCCCAACAGAATAAGAACTTAAATGCAAAACATTGTCAAGAAAAGTTAAAGGAAAATTAATTTAGAAAGAGATGTATGGGGTTTGGAATTCACTGTATTTGCAACAAGAGTTCAGTTTATGCATAGGAATTAAGAACATTTGCTTCTCTGGTATGCGAAGAGGTTACTGACAATAATTAAGCGAGACAGTTTTCACACCTGTTTGTGCAATCTCAGCTTTTTAAATGAAATTGAGATGCTCCTCATATGGTAAACCAGGAAACCTTCCAGCTGCAGGCTGCACAGCTTACAGCCTGTCTTTAAAAACATGCTTGGCATTTCCCACACAGAGGAATGTCTTTTTACCCACGATCTCATTTAAATAAATGAGAGAAGGACCTCACATTTCTTGCAAACAAATGAAATTTAACAAAAAAAAGTTAAAAAAAATCTCAGATAATCCTAACAAACAGACACTGCAGCTCGAACCACCATATTTCCACATACGATTTCCAATTTCATTAGGAAGTCAGTAATTTTAATACAAAATAACTCCTTTCCAATATATGAGAGGAGTGGGTTTATTAAGTTAAAAACTCTATACTTATACACTGCATTTTCTGATTAAAACTGGTATTCCCCACAACTTCTGCCACAGAGAATTAAATCTAAAATACCAGAATCTCTTCTTTTTTAAATGAGCAACTCTAACTAGGGAAAACAGAAGAAAGGAAATACCTGTTTCTCCCCACAAGGCATCAGTGTCATTGATGTCTACTCCATGATCCTTTGCAATTGCCAAGATGTAACAAACCACCTGTCAAAATCAGTTAGCAGAGATGTGAGTCACTAAACCGACACTTGCAAGACATAACAAAGGATAAAAGATGTAAGACAATGCACATGAATCAAAGAAAATGAATATATATTGTTCATAAGCCATCAAAGCAAGCTCAGTATGATTTTTAGTATGACTTGAAGATGACTGAATGTTACTGAAAGTAGTTTAAAAATAAAGCCCAGCGCCCTTCTCTTAACTGGTTCAGGATGTTTTGCAATACTATGATTTAATGAGTTCCCATGTGACCTGCATGTATCACAACAGTCAAGGCAAACAATGCCAAAAATGAAAATGAAGAATCCCACTCCTAAAACCAGGGAAAGATGGACATTTTCAGCTAAGAGTAACTATTTACGATTAATGTGACCTATTTTGCTGACATTCAGCAGTTGACTGCTTTGAGTCATGGATAGCAACTTCTACGAGTGAAGGAATTATCCATTAATTCAAGTTAATCATAGTTCAGAATCCTCCAATTTATACTGTGAGACAGTACTGGTTTATATATTATACAATAAATTAATTGCACATAGGCATTTCTATATTTGAATCATGCAAACAACTCTAAAGATCAGATCTTATAGCAATTGAAGAATAGATTTAAAAGAACTTAATACTGAAATGGTTTTATTGAAGAGATTTTAAGTTTCCACTTCTGGCACATCACAATACATACATGGGAAATCCCATCAGCCTAGTGTTATCTTTACTTAAGCATCTTTACTTACTAAATACTTTTAAACCAAGGTTAAGGTTCATTTTTCCAGTGAAAAGAAGACATACTTGTATTACCTTGTATTATCTAAACAAATTTAAGTATTTCTTATTTGCTTACTTTTAGTGTTCATTTTACTGAATAGTACTGTAATGCTGACACTTATATACATACACACAACCCCCAATTCTTGCCTAAAGTGACATTAAGCTGAAGAAAGATGAAGTCTATAGCCTGATATGTGCACCAGGTTAAAATTTTAGCATGTCCAAATATGTGCAATATGCAGTTTGTTATACTATGAAAGACAAGCCTCAAACAACCCAGAAATCACCCTAAAGTAGAAACATGCTAGGGTAGATAACAGATACAGAATATCATTGTTACCACTAGAGAGTTAGAACAAAAGAAAAACAGGAACAGTGAGGAAAAAAACCCACAGAAAATTACATATAAACAAATCCTGAAGCAAATAGTGTAACCGGATAGTTAACTACAGCATTTACGACTGCTGCTAAGAGTGCCCACTACTTTAAATACCAGAAGTTTCAATAGTTCTGTTCTCCAGACTTCTTTCAAAAATAGCTGCAAGCAGTGTTGTACAACTCTGATAAATTCAAACAGATTTGGACATACATGAACTACCAGCCTACCTGACAGTGTCCCATACTGCAAGCTGCTGTTAGAGCTTGTTGCAACGCTTGGCTTCTTCTTAATGAATTCTGTTCTTGGGATGGAGCTATCCAAGCAACATTGAGCAAGTATTTAAGGACATCACAATGCCCTCTCAGTGCACTGTGGACCAAAGCACACTGGCCCTTCTTGTCTACGTAGTCAGCCTGCATTGTAAGTGGAGGGAAAAAAAGGTGTTCAAAGTTAAAAAGTCAAGTGAAAGGCCATGAGAAAAACTCCCAAGCACTGCAAGAAAGTAAATGTCACTCCTATCTTCAAGAAGGGCAAGAAGGAAGATCTGGGGAATTATAGACCAAACAGCCTCACTTTAGTTGCTGGGAAGGCAATGGAAAAACTACCTTGGAAACCACTTCCAAACACATGTAGGACAAAAAGGTGATTTGGAGCAGTCAGCGTGGGCTTACTAAGGGGAGGTCAAGCTTAAACAACCTGTCAGCCTTGTACAACAGTGACTGGCTTTGTGGATGAAGAGAGTTGTGGATGTTGTCTACCTCAACTATAGTAAGGTTTCTGACACTGCCTCTCATAAGACAGTCATGGATAAGCTGATGAAGTACACATGTAAGTACACAGGAAGGTGGACCCAAAACTGGCAGAATGGAAGGGCCAGTGGCTTGTGATCTGTGGCACGTGGAAAATGTTTCATAGAAGCCTATGTGGATGCTCTCCCCCATACCCTGCCCCAGGTTAATTATACACTCATGTAATCAACAATTTTATTAGGTCTTTACATGATTTTTTTAACTGCAAACATTGCAATCTTTGTGCATGAGCTTACCTTTGCACCTTTTTTGCACAGCAGTGAAACTACGTTCATGTGACCTGCAGCAGCTGCATAACTAAGTGCTGTCATTCCATTTTCTGAAGTTCCATCAATAGCAGCTCCAAATTCTAGTAAAAGAGTGACCACTTCTTCATGTCCAAGGTGCGACTGAACACACAGCACTGGAGCATTATTTAATACTTCAGTCCTGTAATTCACATTTGCTCCTGCCAAGATCAGCAGCCGACTCACCTAAAATTCAATTTAAGCAACTTTTTATTCAGATTTGTCTGAATTTATTAAGAGAGTTTGACATCTTGATTCAAATACTCATATGCTACTTCCCAGGTTTGATGGCGATTTTATTGGCAGACATTGACTTTATCACATATCTAGCAATATGAAAGTTTAAAATTGTCTGTTAGCAAATAATTATTCTATTAGTGTGTACTTCTATCAGAAAACTTACCTCTCCCTTGAAACTAGCTACTCTCTCATGAGAATTTCATCCATGTGACTTGCTGCTACTCTGCAGATTTATGTAACTTACTCCATTAACAGAGAACCAGACTGCATAAAATATAATCTCTCTGCCCAGAGAAGCTGTGGCTGCCTCATCCCTGGCATCCCAAGGCCAGGTTGGAAAGGCTTTGAGCAACCTGATCTAACGGTATGTGTCCTTGCCTGTGGCAGAAGGGTTGAAACTGGATGATCTTTAAGGTTCCTTACAGTCCAAACAGTTCTAGGAATCTATGATTCTAAAAGAATTATCAGAGCATGCATGTGTGCGCATATGTGTGCACAAAGTTCCAATCAAAAGGCTTGGCAATTGGCTAGAATTGCAACTTACCAACTTGGATTTCCCTACCCATAATACAGGAATTCGAGCATGACCAGCAAGTCAAGGGAGGTGGTCCTGCCCCTCTACTCTGCTCTTGTGGGACCTCACTTGGAGTATTGTGTGCAGTTCTGATGTCCTCAACATAAAAAGGACATGGAACTGTTGAAACAATTCCAGAGGAGGGCCATGAGGATGATCAGGGGACTGAAGCACCTCCCCTATGAAGACAGGCTGAGAAAGTTGAGCCTGGAGAAGAGAAGGCTGAGTGGAGACCTCATAGCAGCCTTCCAGTACCTGAAGGGGGCCTATAGGGATGCTGGGGAG
>JASSUY010009197.1:0-20826 GCA_032466535.1 Forpus xanthops | reverse complement strand
AGAAGCTGTGGCTGCCCCATCCCTGGCAGTGTTCAAGGCCAGGTTGGACACAGGGCTTGGAGCAAGCTGCTCCAGTGTGTCATGGGTTCAGCAGCAGCAGTCATTTTTCCCCTTTAAGCCGTAGCCTCGGGCTGAGGAAGAAAGAGAGGGGAGTGAGTGAGAGAGCGGCTGCATGGGTTTGAAAGCCTCAAACCACGACACAGTGGAAGGTGTCCGTGCCCGTGGCAGGGGTTGGATCTGGAGGAGCTTTAAGGTCCCTTCCAGTCTCAGCCATTCTATGGTTCTGTTTCTTCCCAGTGGTCAGACAGCCTTGGAAAAGGGAGCCAGCTACTCCCTGGGCTGTCACCACTGCCTTTGGTGGAGACTGGTGCTTGCTGATAGACACACGTAGGTGGCTGCACAAATCTTGTGGACACCTACACCATGCTCCTAAAGCCCATGCTGCACCATCTTTGTGCACCATCTTTGTGCACCCAGCAGCCAAACCCTAATCACAACCCTTTTCTGACCTGCGTTGTAATAGTGAGGTGTGGTTAGTGTAGCCAATACTGCCAACTTCTGTCTGCATATCTCTTCTGGAGGAAAGCAAGTGTTGCTTTATTAATTTCCTTGAAGATGGACATGAGAATTAATAAATAACAATGTCAAGAGCAACCAGTAATTGCAAACACACCTGAGAAGGGCAGACAGAGCAGCAAAGCCTGTTTGTATAAGATAGAGCTGAGGCAGGAATGGATGTTAACCGTCCCCTGAGCAGTGAGGGCAGAGCAGCTGCCCTTCTCCCCATGACAGAGAGCCCTCAGCCTGCCCTGGGAGCCAGCCCATGCTGGGGTCACCCATGGAGCATGAGGATGAGCTGCTGATAGCAGGGACAAGCTGACCCCATCTCACTCTCATCCACTGCTTGCCATCCCCACTTTGCACAACTGTAGCTCTGCTAATGAAGCATCCGCAAATCGGGTAAAAGCAGGTTTTCATCCTCAAAAGCCTTCATAAAGAAGGTTGTGATGTAAAAAAGACTTGCCAGTGTGTCTGTTTCGTAGGTGGGGACATTAAGGGATGCCGAGAGCTGGCACTGAAGCTGGGAGGATGTTTGAGAGCTCCTGCTTGTGACACACATGTGGGAAAAATTGCTGAGGAACATGTGGAGGTTTGACCCCTCTAACGCTGCCAAGGGCAGCGAGGTCTTTGCTTTGCTTTGCTTAGCAAGCATTAGTCACAAGAGCATCTGGCTCAGCTCAAACCTGTATGCTGCACTTGCCTAAAAATGGGAACAAGATCCCAGACTGGAAAAGAGAAGGAAGGAGGAACAGAGAGTCCTTTTTTGCAGGAGGGCCTGTTTAACTCAGCCTGTTCTTGTGGGAATGATGCTCTTACACCCTGCAAATTAACTACGCATGCTGCAACTCACTGCAGGACGTCTGCTGTGGGTTTATCCAGTTAAATGGGAGCAGAATATAGTGCCACTTCATTTAATCCATGCTGAACGCTGCCTCAGAGCCCAGGAAAGTCATTCAGCAATAATTTGAAATCCCATCCCTGGGAATTAGAAAAGAAAAAGGAAACAGCTCCAGACACTACAGTTGGAGCCTGTTGTTGTAATAAACCCCAGGAAAAGGTTCTTTTACCTGAATTTATCGCTTAGCAACCAAGAATCTACCTCCTGAGATTGTGGGTTACCAAGGAACAGGCTGTGACAATTACCAAACAGCTGTCCCAGGAATCTCCATAGCCTTTAACCTCCGTCAGCTGAAGGATGGGCTGATGACAGCGAGCAAACAATGGAAACACACCCTAATATTTTATTGAAGAGCTGAGGGAAGCCACAGCTGTATGGATCCCTCAGCTAGCTGGATTGAGCTGCTTCACACTGCACAGCCTGCCTTCGAGAAACTGCTCTGCGGCCACTCAGGGGTTTAAAGATGCATTTGGGGCTGCAGCCTCCAAACTTCATGTCAAATCATTGCATCCAAACTGTCGAGATGATAGAGTCAAGGCAGGTTTTGCTGTTGGGCAGGAAGGGTAAGTGGGTAATTGTCAAGCAGGGGGGTGTTTATCCAGCTGAATTTTCTCATTCATTTTGTTCATTTGGGGGTTTCTGAATGTAGCTTCCACTGAGGATCAGGGCCTCTTGATTTTGTTTTGGTTTCAGCAAGCTGCTCTAGTGGAAGGTGTCCCTGCCCATGGCAGGGATGTGGAACTGGATGGGCTTTACGGTCCCTTCCAACCCAAACCAGTCTGGGATTCGGTGATCAGTGAGAGGGCAAGCATTAAATATCAAACTAATAAAGGAGTAATTTAGAGTCAGGAAAAAAGCATTATGAAAAGGTAAAATTAAAGAGAAAATACAATTGAGCTTGGATATTGAGAAGAACTTCCTTATAATCAGGTGGGTTATGTCTGGGGGTGGTTTCCCAAAGGAAGCAAGGGAAATTCCACTGGCAGTGTGTGGAAACAAGCTGGGAACTGCGTAAAGCACTGGAAGTGTCAGCTATGCTAATGCAGGGTCAGTCCTGAGCAATGGCAATTGCTTCTTTTTACTTCCTCTGATTTCCTGACATTACAACTGCAGGCAGTAAACTTGCAGCAAATCACCAACACATTTTATCCTGGTGCTTCAGGTGCCCTGAGCCTGCAGAGATTTATGGCAAGTTCTGAGTGGCGCCTTTTAGTTTAAAATAGAAACAGGGAAAAGCTTTTGGGAAGCTAAGGGCTCCGTTTGCATTTCTGAATCCCAAGTATGCAAGCTGGGACTGGAATGGCAGCGAGAACCCTGGATTCTCCCTGCAGGTATCCAGGGGGAGAGCATTTGGAATCAGCTGTGTCTTACTACTGTGAGCATATCTATTACTTACAGCATATCCTAGTTGAGGTATTATAAACTGCTCTGCCACACGTCTTTTTCCCTTTCTTTTCCTTCTTTCTTTTCTCCCCACTGGCATGTTCCACATGCTGCAATAGTAAGAGCTGGCTCAGAAAATCCTTCACCAGCTTTCCACTGGCTGCAGCAAGTTCACAAAGGAAATATTCCCCTGGCCTTATGTGTCCAGAATCCTCCTCCTTGGCACTGGAGGCTTCTTTAACTGGTCAAATTAGAGAAGCTTTGATTTGTCTTTCTCTGGGTTTTTACATGATTTGTAAAGTCAAATTGATAACATTTACCCTTTCACTGCACATGACTGTATTAACTGCTTAGGCACTCAGGATGTAGAAGGAGTTTTGGTTCCTGAAATAGGTTAAAAACCCCCACAGTTTCATCAGCATCATTTCTACTGATGAAGTGGCATCTCGCCTGGCATAAATGTGTCCCACTGCACATACAGACAGCTTTTGAGAGTGAGCCCGTGCTGTCCCACAGGAAGGCAATGGTGAGGACACTGACCCAGCTGCAGGTGCCAGCACACAGTACTTCTGTTGAGCAGAGGCATGCAATGAGCTGTCAACAGTAACACCTTTTCCCTCGGAACTTAAACCCTTTTATTATCACTTGATTCAAAGAGAGTGATGGTGAATGTGTGAATGCTTAGAAACTGAGCAAAGACCTTGAAAATATTTATTAAAAAAAATAAAAATTGAAGCATGGTCTTGTGTTACTGACTTGTTATTACTGTCATGGCAGTGCCTGTACATATCTGCCGTGGGCATTTGACCAGGCTTGTAAGCTCTGGTAACTGATGTTAGCATGATGTTACCATAGCAGGGGATTGGAACTGGGTGATCTTAAGGTCCTTTCCAACCCAAACCATTCTGTGATGTCTGAAGGAAGTGGTCACAAGCCACCTGGTGCAGTGACAAGTCTCAAACTTATCACTGCCCACAGGGTGGCTCCTTTCCTGCTCTCATTTATCTCTAGAGCCAAGTACCAAAGGTGCTTTCACTCCTAAGCTGATTATTGGCTTATTTGGCTATGAAGAGAAGGGTAGGAGGTCACAGCAACTGTCCTGCTTGCTTCCTTTTCCTGCTAGACATTCATCTCCAAGGTGGAATTTGCTATAGGAAGGCTTTGCTGGGACATTCTGCCTGTCTCTTGATGGCAGATCATGGTTGTCCTGTTTTCTGGCTGGTAGATGGTTGGTTACGTTGACAGATGTTGCAATGATTCTTTTGGCACTATTCTGTTTTGCTGACTGTTCAAACAGGAAATTCATCTTTTAGTATTTGCACATGTTAAATGTTTGTTTTTGGAGGAATGGGCTCTGACAGCAGCCTGGTCAAATGGTATTTTTGGAGCAGCAAACGCTGGAATTCTCAAAGCCCTCCTCATCCCATAGATCTGCTGGTGCTCCTTGAAGTACCACAGGGCTCACTTGTGCGAATATAGGAGCTTCTCAGGTTGCTGTTGTTTTGGTGATGGGTGCCTTTGAAGGCTTGATGGCACGCAGTTCAAGTTGTACCATGGAAGTCTTCAAGAGGTTTGCTCTATGTCAGAGTCTGCCCTGTCTTTGTTCCCCCTTTAGTTTGTGAAGATGTGGTTTACTGAGCTGGCCTCTTGTCTAATGATGGGTGAACGGGAAGGTGGTTGTGGCTTGTGAGGATGTGCTCAGAAGTGTGACAAGGAGTGCTCCTCCCAGCAAAGACTGGCTGGAGAACTTAATCTGAGGATGCTAAATCTCCACCTAAATCCCATTTCAGATGACTGGTTTTGGCCTTGGTAGGCAGCTTCTTTGAAGGACAATCTGCAAATGCAGGTGTGATTGAATGTGATGCATTTTAACTTGTTTCCTAAGTTTTCATCGAGCAGACTTCCATGGATTATGTATTTGAGGGCTGAATGCGGCTGTTTCTTGTGTGCAAAGACATTAGAGGTACCCTGGCTGAGAGCTGTTGTGTTTTCCTTCAGAGAATGTTTATGACATCAGAATTTACAGTAGTCACTAAGTGTGGTGTCTGTGCTGAAGAAAAGCACTGATGAGAAGTAGCTACACACAGACCTGCGGTGCATATGGTGGAGGAAAGGTTTCATCTGGTCAAGACTTCTCCATACTCCTTCACCATCACTTGGTAGGTAAGACCCAGGTGGCTGCAAGTTGCATGTGAAAGCTGCTTTGTGTCCTGCCAGCCTTTTGGAACCACTTCAGAGCTATTTGGAGGAATGGAGCTTGGAAGTGGAAAAAGGCCGTGTGGCAAGGCTAGGAGATGCATTTCTGAGAAACACATTTGGTCCCTATATGGTTATTTTTGTGTGATTTGACAGGGAGAAACTTAATGTTGAGGGGAATGTGCTCAGGTGAGCGGGGATACAACACACACGTGTATTTGCAGTGTGTGTGTTTGCACACAGAAGTTATGCAAGTGCTTGAGTAACTGTGTATATATAGTAAAAATGTTACCTGATTTCTGCTTACAACACTTTGGGTACAAAACCCCTGCAACTTATGAATTTCTGAGTAAAGGTCCATTTGCAAGTGAATCTTTGGAAATGCTACACCTGCAAGAAGGCAGAGGAGTATTGAGGCTCCAGTGCTGAACATCACTGATGAAATTTAGGAAACACAATGAAATCTACCCATCAAAACCTGACATTCGTGTGTTCTGGCTTTTGGAATGATATTGTCAGTTTGGAACTGGCATCGATTGTTCATCAATATATTGAATTCTGAAGCTGTGTGGTTGGTGAAGGTTTAGTGCCCTGCATGTTCTGACAGTTTTACTGATCACCAGCATTTTAGATGCTTTCCGTCTTGCTCTATTATTTATCTTCTCAAATGCACTCACCCCAATCTCTGAGTAGCAAACTTGGTGCTGGAAGGGACACGCTATTTGGGTGTTGGGTGTTTTCGTGGCTGCTGGGTGACAGTGGATTGCAGGAAAAGGCACCGTCTTTTCACAGCGTTTGGTTTTTAAGCACAAAATAATCCGGATTTGGATGTGATTAAAGTCACATTCTTGTGCAAAGGAACTGGATTTATAAAAATGAAGCAGCTTCTCAGCCAGGCCCATTATGAATTGCAAAAGCAGCTGGGAGACTTGGCCAGAAAATCAAGGTTGGGTTTTTTTTCTTCGTCAGAGTTTGTAAGATATTTGGAGGGACACAACATTTATTTCTTATTTCTCTGCGTTTCGGGCTAGGCCTTGGAAAAACCCATCTGAGAGTGAGTTTGTTTGTATGGTTTACATTTTTTTCCTAAGTATGCTAGGCTCATTAGCAAGCCTTGGAAAAGGCGCGCTTTGTTCAAGTTAATATGGAAAACAAGATACTAAGGGCTCAACTCTGTCTCCAGAATATAAATAAGCATAGCTTCCTTTGGAGCAGATTCTGACCACAGTTATACTGGAAGCCTTGTTTCAGAGGAGAGTTATGAATGTGAGTTTGCTAGGAAATGCTGCTCCTTCAACAAATTTCCTGACAGTGGTCGCTGGGTTTATTCCTACAGGATATACACATCCCCATACAGAATGAGTGCAGAGCATCCAAAATAGCTGCATGAACACGACATGGCTTATCTCTGGTGGGAGGCACTTGCCCAGCAGGTACAGTGCAGGAGGACTGTGGACATGAGGGCTGCCTCAAATCCATCTGTTTGCCAGGAGAAGGCCCGTGCTCCGTTTCCTTTCTGACCCACAGCGCTGGCCAGCAGTGAGCAGGCACAGGGAGGGAATAGTCTGCTGCTGGCTGTGGGCTCGTTCCTCCCTGGAAAGGTTTCCTGTTCTTGTGGATCATGGGAAAACAAATAATTTTTCCTTGCTTTACATGGAGCAGTTCCTTTGGTTGTGGTTTCTCCTTTTGCAGTAGAGAGTACTCTACTGCTGCACATAACCAAGATGTGGCAATGACAGCTCAACACTGACCAGGCAGTTTTACTTCATCCGATATCGAGTATGTGACGCTGTATGAATACAATGGGATCCCCTTTAGTGCATTGACCAGAGAAAACGCTGCTCAAAATGATGCTTCAAGGACATAAATGAAATAATAAAATGCCTGTGATTTTGGATGAATCAGAATCCCAGAGTTGTTTGCTTTGGAAAGGACCTTAAGGCTCATCCAACCCCTGCCACGGGCACGGGCACCTTCCATAGAGCACCTTGCTCCAAGCCCCTGTGTCCATCCTGGCCTTGAACACTGCAGGGATGGGGCAGCCACAGCTTCTCTGGGCACCCTGTGCCAGCGCGCAGCACCCTCACAGGGAACAGCTTCTGCCTCAGAGCTCATCTCAGTCTCCCCTCTGGCAAGTTAAAGCCATTCCCCTGTCCTGTCCCTACAGGCCCTTATGCAAAGCCCCTCTCCAGGTTTTCTTTGCCCACTGGAAGACTGTTTGAAGTTCTCCCCTAAGCTTTCTCTTCTGCAGGCTGAACAAGCAGATGAAGCAGACGTCTTTAGTGGAGCATCCTCATTTTTGGGTTGTTTTTTTTTAATTAAAAGGTGGGATTTGAGTAGTTTGCATGTATTAAACATCTGGGCAAGCACCACTTAAGCAGCTGGCAAAGGGTGGATGTATCCTCATTAGTCAGAATTGATGTTTCCCTGTTATGCCAAAATGGTTCTTATTCACTATCATTATACTAGGCTGGGTCCTTTGGTGATCTCCTAATTCCAATAATACAGTGGCCAAATAAGCCTTGTTTAAAGTTATCCCTGTTTTTAAGCCAAGCATATGGTAACACCAGAGAATATAAAGAGAGTGGAGCTGTGAGGTACTGGAGAACTTGGGATATCTTTAACTGTTTTTTGAGGCAAGGTGTAAGCTTCTGCATTGGAAACTTACTGTGGAGCTGAGCTCTTTGCAGTCTATGACACTGACTTGGCTCTTGAGCTAACAACCAGAAGGGTTCTTCCCTGAATCTGTGCATGACACCAGGTGATTGCTGGCATATGTGCAGCTGTGGTACTTTATGGCAACCTCTGTAAAATAGCTTGGGTTTGACAGTGCTCTGGCTGAGAGTGGTTTTTACTGAAATCTGATGATAGCAGCAACGTCTTCCTCCTTACAGCAGGTTTATTTCTTTAGGGCTCATCTGCTTTCTCTACTGCCCTTTATCTGAAATCACCTTTAATACCATCATTGAGCTTCGCTGGAGATAGCAATATTCTATTTATGATGTTGAAGGACGTACATTTTATTATAGGAAATATAATCTAGGAAAAACCTATTTCATGTAGCGCATAGTTGCTGAGCAGCTCTGAAGTTGCAGGGGAGCAGGTCTTTTAATGGAGCAATTGAACAAAGTAGGAGGACTCCCTGGAGCTCTGGGACCAGTGGAATTTGCCTTCCACTTCCCTCTCATATCCTCTTTGGCTGGAGCTAAAGCAAAATGACCTGTTTGAAGAGTACAGGGAGCATAAGCTGTGAAGTGTGCAGATAGTGGAAGGAATGTTCTGTCCAATATCTGCTTAAGCATTTTGGGAACCCTCCACACATTTGATGAAAGCTTTCAGTAGTCAGCAAAGCTCCTCATGAGTGAATGTGCAGCAAATCATTCCTTACAGCCTTGGAGAGCAGTGTGCTTCACTGCACTCGTGCAGTGCTACATCTTCCCTTGGATAACTCTAATCCACGTGTGTGGATAAGCAGATTTCTGAGTTAACTCTCAGTTCTGCCTTCAGTGGTCAGTTCCCAGCCTATGCTGAGGTGCTGCTGTCTGTGTTTTTGTATCATCTGCATGAGATAACGAAGTGTCATTCTTCCTAGATTTAACTGGGGAATTGGGATGCAGGGCAATTGCCCAGCTCTCCCAAGAGGAAGAGCTGTTTAGTTCCCAGTCTATCTCTTCAGTCACACATCACTTGTCTTCCTCATTTCATTTGCTCCAAGGACATTTTAAGTCTAGTTGACCCTGAACTTTGCCACTGTGCTACAGTTCTGAGTGACCCAGAAAAGCAGTGTTCTGATATACCAGGTACTGAATCCTTTGTATGCTTTGTGTTGTATTACTGTCTCCCAAAGGCTGAGGAGGAGATGTCCTTTCATACCTGCAAGAACCTTTCACAGCTTTCTGGTAGTCTTTGGAGCCCCAACTGCTGGTGCTAACCTGGGGGTGGCACTTTTCCTCATCAGTTGTACTTTCTGTGGCAATTTCCATTGCTCGCACCGTTCAAATCCTCTTATCTGATGTTTTGTAGCAGTGGATTGAGTTTTATAGCTCTGCTGCATGTGCACATCACCATTGGTGTTATAACACGTTTGTCTTCAATTTGATAGCCCATTGCTCTCACACATGCTCACTGTCATTGCAAAACAAATGCTTTTGTTGGCTTTCCTCAGGAAGGGATGAGGGATGTAGTAGGGATGTGGAAGGGAAACTTCTTTAGTACAGAGACATCATTTCTGTTCTCCTCTAATAACTAAATATGTAAATAAATAAAGCTGGATGTGGGGCTAAGCAACCTGATCTGGTTGAAGATGGCCCTGCTCATTGTGGGGGGGTTGGACTAGGTAGCCTGTAAAGGTCCCTTCTAACCCAAACTATTCTGAGTCTATAAAACTCTTTCTGTAATAGGAAGTAGACTTTCTTGTGCTTACTAGAGGCTGAACTGTGTTATTCTAACTCGGTATTTGAACATTTTAGCCTGAGAATCAGATAAAGTAAAAGGGTGGGCTGGAAGCTCATGTTTTAAATCAATCCTTACAGTTGTTGCTGTTCCTTCTACAGAAGTCCTGAAATGATCTCTCCCATAATTACCTCATAACTAATTTGTCTCCTGCCTTTGCAGAAACCAGTACACAGTAATTACTTCTTCGATGCTCTGATTGCTTCTCTAATCCATATTTAATGGATATGGAGGGGTGAAAGATTATCAGCAGACTTGCAAGGCAGTGTTTTCTGTAGGCAAGCTTGATTTGGTGGATATCTGTGTGTTGGCATTGCTCCATAGCAAAGCATTAGGAGAGGCCAGAAAAAGGGCAGAGGACTGGTGGTTGGAGAAGTAAATCCCATGTATTACATGGCAGTGAGTGTGCTGAGGTGAGGCACTGATGGCAGTCATACTGCAGGGGCAGCCTGAAGCAGCAGAGGTAGCAGATGTGGACTGGTCCATGCAGGGTGTCCTACTGCAGAGGTGTTGGAGGATGAGTGAATCCCATCCCATTGGCTATAAGCTTAATAAGAGCAGCTCAAGTGAACATTGGTGGTGTATAACCAGTCCTATAGCGCCAGGGCCACTGTGGAGGATGGCACTGAGGTGCCCCATTCATCCCTCATGTCAGTGGGGTCCACTGAGGAGCCCTCTCAGGTGAATTTCCTGACTCTGTCCATTAATGATACACTAGGTTTGTTTTCTTCCTTGTCTCGTGTCAGTAATTAAGAAGTAATTGAACTAGCTGTAAAGAAGGAGAAGATAAATTACTACCAAGAATTAACTGTGTGCACCTGAGGTCAGAAGGCTCCTAGAAAACTCAAGGTGAGAGTGGGCTGGACTTTGCCAAGTTCTCTGGAGAATCGAGATGCAGAAATACGCGTTACAGACTCACTGGGAAGCTCTAGAGGTATCTGAGAGCCTTCTGAAAGTTTCCCCCTTACATTCTTTCCACCTCCTGTATTTGATGAAGGGAATTTCCCTGAAACTTAACTTTTCATCTTTGTGTGAATAGGCTTTGCCAGAAAGGTATTTTTCCTTCTGTATTAATGTGAAGGCAGTAAATTCTCTGTCCCTGTGTTCATTTGCTTGCCTTCGCTTTCTTTTTTTCTCCTGGTTGCTCTGTGATTTCAGTTCATCTTTCATGAAAACCACATGTTGGATTAAAGGCAAGGTATTATTTTCATGCATTGTAATATCCTCTATTATAGCACCATGTAAAAGTAATTATTATTCCATGTGTCACTGTGAGTACATTTAAGATTCTTTAGGTCTTCTCTGATGCCTGACTCATTGGTCTCTTTTTGTGTCAGCATTGGCCAAGTATCAACACCTTAACTTTAGAACAGACTTTTAAACATGTGAAAATGCATGTTAAAAACCATTAGAAAATTAACTAGATTAAAACACAGGAAAGCATTCAGCTACTGATAGCTGAATATTGACTTTATACATTAAAACTCCCTAAATAGGTGTAATTAAATAGTGATAAATAGAAAAGAAATGCCAGTCTTAAACACTAATACCTCAAACCAGACAAAAGCAGCGGTTTGCACAACTGCATTTGCTTTGACAGTTTGAACAAAGGCTGAAACTAGGTGACTTTTAAGACTTTGTGAGCTTCTGGTTTTGCAGCAGGTTCAAAGTGATTATTGGAACTCCATGGGAAGAGGCTTCATTCAATAACTTCACTTTGTTGTTAACAGCCACTTCCCACCAAACTCAGCTGTAGCTGTGCTAAATAAACCCCCCGAAAATGGTCTGGTAACCTCACCATCTGCTGTACAGCTTCGGGTTTTGTTCTGGGGAGAGGCTTGAACCACATGGGTTGAAATCGTGGGTTAAGTCGCTGAAATTAGATGGGACCCCTGCAGTCTAATCCATAGGAACTGGCCGATGCCTCGGAGTTTTCTGTGTTTGATTAGTTGTACTGTAATTAAAGAAATTGCCACTAGTCTCCTGTCTGGAAGTGATTAACCACCAAGTGCTCATACCTATGTTCTCTAAGCATCTTCAACTAATGTAAGGCTTCATTTATGTTCCTTAATAAGGAAACAAATGAAAATCATCTACAGCCTTAATACCATGGCTTGTGTGTTACAAGCTGTTCTGTCTCGTGCCTCGGTGATGCCTCTTCAATTGTTTCTGATTATGCTGTGATTTAATTAAAGAACTAAAATGCTATTTGTATAAATGGAATGTGCTGCTTGGTACAGCCATTAACCTTGAGGAGAAAGGAATCAGATAATGAGGAGAGCAACCTAAGCAAGCAGAATCTGGCATGTTGACCCTGCACACTCACGGAGCTGTGGATATGATTGCTTGAATTCTTCCTCTTGGGTTCTCCAACATCAGAGTTTTCATTCACTGAGGTACAAAAAGGAAAAGCAACTAAAAAACCTCCCCAAAGCCTTGCTCAGTTCTCTGCTGCTGCTGCTGATATTTGCAGATTGAGCTGTGTTTGATTTGCAAACTGAAAGAGCAACAAAATGCAAATTCATCCTACAGTGAGCTCTCACTGGAAGGAGACAATTCACAGACTGTCCCCAAAGAGAATAAAACTGTTCTATCTAGTGCCAGGTTCTCCCTGTGCAGGGGTCTGGTCACTGTGCATTCAATGGGGACAGACCTTGTGAGCTTAGTGGCACTCCAGTGCTGCAGGAGGAGGTACAGGCTCTAACGTCTGGCCCTTTGCTGTTGCTCACCTGGGGTACCCTGAGCCCTGTGCTGTGGGTGCAGCATGCTCCTGCCATGGAGAGACACCCTCAGCCTCTTCAGTGTGCTACAGACCACATGCTGGAGCTCAGCCTCAAAGTATATTTCACCTCCCCACTCCCCTTGGAATCTTTAACTTCTCTCCAAGGTCTTTCTAACCATGAGCAGTGAGTTCTCCCTCTGAGTGGTGCAGCACCTGGTGGGATCATGGCCTTGGTCTCTGCTGAGGGCAGCTCTCACAGCAGCCTGCTCCCTGCTGGGATAGCACAACAGTAATGTCACAGCACATTGTATGAAAATTAATCTCATTTTCTCCAGAACAGGGCAGAGAAGGGCTCGTGGATGGGGGTAAATGAGGAAGGGCCGATGAGGTGGATTGATCTCGTGTGTCAGATGTGTTCTGGGAATAGGCCTGTGTGTGTTTTCTCAATAAATGGATTTCTGTGTAGGTCCAAACCTTGAGCTGTGCCCTGCGCATTAGGGAGGGAGGCACAGATCTCTCCTGTGACATGCCTACAGTCTCTCATTAACTATTTCAACCCATAAAATGAGGATAAAACCAAGATAACCTTTTAGAACATGCAAATTAGTACATAGAACCATAGAATCATGGAATGTTTTGTGTTGGAAGGGACCTTAAAGCAGCTCCAGCTCCAACCCCTGCCACGGGCACAGGCACCTTCCACTGGAGCAGGTTGCTCCAAGCCATATGTCCAACCTGGCCTTGAGCACTGCAGGGATGGGACAGCCACAGCTTCTCTGGGCACCCTGTGCCAGCGCTCAGCACCCTCACAGGGAACAGCTTCTGCATAAGAGCTCATCTCAGTCTCCCCTCTGACAGGTTAAAGCTGTTCCCCTTGGCCTTTCCTTACAGGCCTTGGCCAAAGCCCCTCTCTAGGTTTCCTGCAGCCCCTTCAGGCACTGGAGCTGCTCTAAGGTCTCCCCTTCAGGAGCCTCCTCTTGTCCAGGCTGCCCCAGCCCAGCTCTCTCAGCCTGGTAAACTGAGAAAATAGCACACTGAGTGATGTGTCTACATGTAACAGGCAGATGACTTACAGAGCTTCATGAGTTTCTGGAGTGTTTCTGTGCTGTCTTGGATAAGACCTCTAAAATCCACTGTATAAAGTTCCCAAGTTAAGAATTCCATAGTTGGAATTTTTCCTTCTTGTCCACCATAAATTCTTTTGTTCTTAGGTTCTACAGGTCTGAAATAAATCTAAGATGAAATAAATGTGTATTAAATGCAGATACTGAACCTGCATCAGCTTTGCTATTGATGTGTCAGCTGGGTATCACAAGAGAGGAACAGCAGAAGTGAAAGCTTTGAAGGGAACCCTTTGTTGAGCCAAGGTGTTTCATCTGCAGCTGTGTCACAGCACCAAAAGGTCTGTGTGGACTAGTTTATTCTGAGAAATAGGAATTTAAGTGCTACAGGAGGTTTTGATGGGCTTTTACTATTAAGGAAGAACCCAGAGATGAACCAGGCCCTGGTTCACCTGTGCTGGGATCCTAGACACAAATCCCAAACCTATTTTAACCAATTGGTGCATCCCCTTGATTTTCAGGGCCTTGAAATGGAGCTCATAGATCTCATGGGAGTATATTGTGGGAAAGCTAAGCCTTCAGGAAAAAGCAGTAAAAATGGAATCTGTTTAAAAGCAGAAATAGGTTCGATGGGAGTCAATGAGTGTTCATGTACCAATTCTAGAAGGTTTTTGAGAAATAAATGGGGGAGTTAGATTCCATTTATTATTAGCTGCTAAACAGGGATTCAGACAGTTGCTGAAGTAGTTGCAGGAGCTTTTATATTTGATTTCAGAAGTATACTTCTTCTGTTTTCCTGCTGGATCTCAGAAGTTGTCAATGCACAGAGCCTGTTCTGTCTCATTGAAAGAATATAATTGGTAAGAAAATCACCCATCTGTGGACAGCAGCAGCGTTTTCTTCATGTATCACACACTTCCATAGCTCCTCCACAGCCGTTTGCTGCAGCACATTTCAGTTCCGTGCACCAGAACCTGTGTTGGTCTGTAGTATAATAAGTAAATAGAACATGTGGCTTCATTTACTGCAGCATGCAAATGAAACTGGTGTGCGGTTTCATGGTGAAAAAGCCACTTGCACAGCATTTGGCACTAACCTTTCATTGGCCTCAGGCTGTAGAAATGAAGTAAGAGATTAGCAAGTAAGTAAATCTGTGTAGGAAGCATTGCTCCATGGTGCAAGATAGCACATTGGGTATCTCCCCTTAGCACTGGAGGTTTGATAGGATTCAGGAACTGGTGGGTCCTGTAAGCTGGTTGTAAGTGTTCTTTATTTGCTGAGGTTTTGAGCAGCATGCATTGGCTGAGAAGTAGATAGAACAGGGACGTGATGGAAATGACATGAACTTTGGTGGGCTCTGAAGTCAAAACTGGAAATGCAATGGGCTGATGGGCACCACTGGGCCTCTTCTGGGACTACTCAGTGGTACCTCATACCCCACCAAGGGCTGAAAACAAGAATCAGGGGTGAAGTTCCCTATTGGATCTTGGGTACCTCACAGAAGAGCTGCAGTTGGGTGCTTCTGCCAGAGCCTCTCTGTTCATAGGAATATAGTCAAGGCAGAAGACACCTGTGGTTGAACAGGAGTAAAGGCTCAGTCTAGAAGGTTTGATGGCTTGTCCTGTCTCACACAAGGAGAGGTCACACCAGTTTAATGGCTAAACTGGAAACTAAGGAAGATCATCTGCCTGCAAACCACACTCCTTATCCTCTTGTTTTCTCCTTTCCATCTGTTTTGATTGTAAACTCTCAGGAGCTGTCTCTTACCATAAGTTACACAGTGCTTAGAACAGCATGTCTTCCTCATGGCTGGTACTTCTAGGAATTAGAGCTTTTTCCAGGCGAATACACATCACAGAGAAAGAATAATACTCATCCTTACTGAATGTCCTTTCCAACATCACCAGCACTGAGGGGAAATGGAGAATAGAGCTGCTTTGCTGGTTCTAAAAATACTTCTTCTGGGTCATGTGGAAAATCATTGTGGAGGTTATTTGTGGGAGTTCAAATGTTCAGTTGTTCTGCTTTCCTTTTTCTAGGAATTACTGCATGGCTGAGTGTCAGCCTCTGGAGTGCTCAAAAGCTCATGAAAAGAACTGCTGTGTTTCCTTTGGAAAGGCTGGATGGCAGCATCAGGAGAGGGAAGGAAAAAAGAAGTGTTAGAATGTGGTACAGCTTTACCGGGATTTGGAAATATAATAGAGAGTTTAGGATGTGCCTATTGGTGGCACAGCTCAAACTGGGTGAGGAATTCATTTGGGGATAGACCTTATTATTCTTCATGTGTTGTGGCTCAGCATGAGGACAGAAGTACTGCTCAGAGGTGGAAACGTGTCAGTGGAAAATCATGAGGTTTTCCTTGAGAAACAATGACATTCCTCAAAGGTTAGGAGTGTGCAGTAAGGAAGGCTGATGAGATGACTGGATAACCTTCAAAGTTGAGGAAAGGCTATTTGATGTGTTTAGCCAAGGGGCATAGCCATGAAGGAATGTTTGTATGGGCCCTGGTGACAACAGGAACCTGTAAAGCTTGACCAAAGGAAGGATGGTTTTCCTAAGAGCTGCTGGCAGAGCCAGGATTCTGGAATAGCGACTGCTGACCAGCAATTCCTGCGCTCTCAAGGCTTGCCAAAATGTCATAGTTTTTTTTATAGTCAAAGGCTGAAAATAGGAAAAAAAAAAAGAAAACAGTGCTGGCCAGTGTGGAGCAACCCATTTCCTGATCCTGAACCAGTTGGCAACCACAGGTCCCCAGCACTGCAGTTTGCAGTTCTTGCTCCTGAATAAAAGGAAGTCAGAGCTGATTGACCAGCAGATAGGTGACTTCTCAGTACACCCAGGCTCTTAAAGCCTGCCTTGCTCTTCTAGCTTTGTGTATATGCTTATTAAACCCCCAGACCAACGCTCCCCACCCAGCACAACAGGAGCTTCCAGGAGCTTCCATGCCTTTACCACTCTTCAGTCTTTTTTCAGCACAAAATGTCTTTCTGAGTCAGAGGAAGCAGTTATGTCATAGATGGGAATTTCTGTGTCCTGGTAGCAAGGAAGGGAGATGTGGGGAGGGCAAACTTAGACTCACAGATTCCCAGACTGGTTTGTGTTGCACAGCTTCTCTGGGCACCCTGTGCCAGCGCCTCAGCACCCTCACAGTAAAGAACTTCTTCATTATGTCTAATCTGAACTTCCCATGTTTCAGTTTGAACCCATCACCCCTTGTCCTACCACTGCAGTCCCTGATGAAGAGTTCCTCTCTGGCATCCAGACTTAGGAAGAAAGTGAATGATGACAAGTTACATAGGGATTTCTTTTCTTCAGCTCCATCCTGCCTGCTGTGATTGTCACCCGTTAATAGAGGCAGGGCAGAACCATTGCCTCTATAGCCTGGTCCTTGCATTATTTGTAGTCTGTGCGTTGGAGAGAAAACTCCAGTGTTCATATAAAACTTCTTTATGTCAAACAAGGGAAGAACCCACTCACCTGTCAAAGCTGACCTGGTTTCAAGAGCTAACATCTCATTTCATGTTCTCTTCCCATGTGGTATGCAAGGATGAGGGGGGAGGACACCACAGCACTTGCTCCTTTGTTGGAGAATCTGTTGTACACAAATTGAAGGGTTGTTAGCCTGAAATTTAACATCTGTTTCTTGACACCTGTAACCATCAGGATCGCAGCATTAGCACTTCTCCCTCTCCTCTGTCATGTCAGCAGGCTGAGATGCTGAAATGTGAGCTGCTTGTCACCTTCTTGAGAAGAACAGAGGCACAACCAACCTCTACCGAGCACCTAAACCTCAACCACTGGAAAACTCTGTCTTTTCCCCTTATTAACTTGGCTCTAACTTAAACAGGAGAAGTTCGGTTTAGATATAAAACACAAGCTCTTCCCTGTGAGGGTGCTGAGCGCTGGCACAGGGTGCCCAGAGAAGCTGTGGCTGCCCCATCCCTGGCAGTGTTCAAGCCCAGGTTGGACACAGGGCTTGGAGCAATTTGCTCCAGTGGAAGGTGTCCCTGCCCGTGACAGGGGCTGGAACTGGAAGAGCTTTAAGATCCCTTCCAACCCAAACCATTCCATGACTCTGTGGCTCTGATTTGTAGTCTACCTTAATGCATGTTTAGCAACAAGGTTTGCAGAGCTGAAGAACGCTTGCACTATGAAATGTAACTGCCATATCAAAACCTGATAACAAACTCAACAGCCTGGGAGGCAGAGGTCTGGGTCAGAGGAAAGATTACTTAGTTCGAAGGAAACCTAAACACCAAAGGGGTTTTAGCTTGGTAAAACTGCCATAAGCAGGAGAAAAGTAGGATTTTACAGAAGAAATAAGGGGAGGAAAAGGTTTCCTACTGGCTTTTAATCTTCTTGGCTTCTCAAATATATATGGGGAGTGGAGAATAATTACTGACTAAATTGCAGTGGGAATTGGCTGCACGCTGTCGTGTTAGATCTATGTGCGGCATTTACTTCCCTATCTTCAGCCAAGCCTTCCCATGTGCTCCTGCTGTTCAGCTGGGTCCCAGCTGGCTGCTCTTCCTCCTTCCAGGCACTGCTGTTTGTAAGTGCTGTTCTTCGGGATAGGCCCAATCCTGCTGGAGGCGCTCTGGAAACTCAGGCAACCTCACCTGTGAGCTGCTGGGGCCTTGGGCTGGATGCTGGGAATTCCATGAGCAGCTTAAATCTTGTGGAAAACTCCCACTGATTTTGCAAGGATTATCTATTTGTGGAAAGTCATTTTGAGGGAGGTGCATTCCTTTGTCGAGTGCCTGGCAACAGGTCTGGGCACCACTGAGGTCTCAGCAATGTGTTTTTGTTGGGCTAAATTTGCCCTGTGCTCGCACAATGGGAGTGTGCTCCCTGACTTGAGCTTGCACATCCCATTTTAGTCCAATAAAAAGTAATAATCCAAAAGGAAAGCAAGGCTGGAGTGCAGAACTGTTCTCAGATATTGCATCCCCTGGGCTATATCATGTCTGTGTCTTTGAATAGCTCTCTGCAGAGATCAGAGTGCCGTGCTGCTGGGATAGCATAGACCCAGCACAACCAGCTTCTGTCGGAGCCTTTGGACTCCCACGTGAGGAAAGGTGCTTTGTAAATGGAAAATACAGTTGGATACAGTGGTTTTTGTTAATTTTCTGACTGCTGCTATTGTTTGCACTCTTTAGATTTTAATAACTTGTAGTTCTGTTTATAGTTGGTTTGTGATCTCATTCATCTGTGCGTTTTCCAAGCGATTCCTCTATTTCATTGGAAGGTAAAGGAGAGCACTCCCCGTGCTGATGTGTTTAAGAGCATGGTATCTGCTCTCTGGTCAATGTATTTTCTGTGGTGCTTTGAGAGATTTAAATGCTGCTTTTAAATGTAAGAGTTTGCTGGTAAAAATCCACTTCCTCATGAGCTTGTTTGAAATAAGGAGCTGCATTGCTCACATCCGACTGGTGGCTGAAATACAGAATCCCATCCTCTGTCACTGCACCAAAAGATGTTGGCAGATAAAGTGCAGAGCAGGTCACGGGATCTCTAATTCAGATTAATGACCCCATTCAGTTTGACTCCTTAGCAGGAAATTAGAAAGTGCTAGGAAGGAGAAAACAGTGATTCATAATGCGTGGCTCTCTGTATTGGCAGTTGCACTCATTAAAAGCTAAGATATTGGTTTGATATAAAATAATTGAGCCTGACTTCTGTATGAGATACGGCTGTCTTGGCTCATAGAGATTCCTGGAGAAGAGTGCTGGCTCCGTGCCCAGGTTGGGGAAGAAGAGGTGAGTGATGGCTGTCAGCAGTCCCGGCACAGGTCAAGTGCACGACTGTGCTCCTGCTGCAGAGCTGACAATAGATACTCTTCTCAAAGAGCCTGAAAGAGTAAACATGTAGGAAGGGAGTGAATGTCACATCATTTGATATGTGCAGTGGCGTTGAAGTGTAGGTGTTGTAGAAGAGCATGTCAGCAGCCAGCATGGCTCCTGCGTGTCCTGAGCTAGGCTTGAGGCTGGCTGTGAAAGAGGTCTGTTGTAGTGTGCTCCTCTGTCAGCCAGTCCAGGATCTGGCTGCACAGTCAGCTTCATTCAGCAGCCACAGTCTTCCCTTGCTCCAGGGGATTCAGCCATCCTCCAAGTTCCTGCTGTTGGGCTGGAAAGGCAGCAGAGCTTTTCTGTTGGGTAGGTGAGGTTCTCACTGGTCACACCAAGTGCCTAGGTGGTGCTGAGAAGGAAGGACCAAACCTTCTGGTCACTGAGAGAGTGCTGTAGCTCCCTGATATTAGAGTTTTGCTCCTGCATTTGAGCTCTCTTCCCTACCCAAGGGCATAGCACCCATCTCTGGCCAGTACTGATTTGAAAGATGGCAGAAGGAGCAGTGATTGAGGACTGTCTGTAATGTGCTAGGCAAATCCTTACCAGCCAGCAGGCTGGTTATACAGTGGTGTCACCTTCAGCCATGGTCTACAGAAGAGGAACTACTACCACCAGCACTGTCAGTCATCAGCTGGAGTCAGTTTGCTCCTCTGAGACTGGAGATGTGCAGTGGCCACATACACTGTGCACAAGACTTCTGGATCACAGAGGAGCAGAGGGTACCAAGTGGTGGGTGGGAGCCTGGGGTACGCAGCATCTCGGATTCTCGGATCGCTGATCCCCACTCTGCTGAAATCCTGTATATGGTGTGTGGTTTTGTTCCGGGTTTGGCTTGTACTCTGGAAGAAGTGCAATTGCTAGATGCTGAAAGGTGGCACTGTGTGTGCCTTGATTGAAGCACGGAGGTCAGAGGCCAGCTGCAGTCAAAGGTCCCAGCAAACGAACTGTATGCATGGGCTCCTGGGCTCCTCTCCCTCTGTGTCATGAAGATAAATGGTGGGGTTTAAAATTCTCCCAATGAACCAGCATTCATTTTCCAGCATCTCTTCCTTCTTTATTGCTTCCTAATGAGCTTCATTCCCCCCTGCTCCAGCTGCCTGCCTCCCAACCTGCATTTACACCCGTGCATAAGGGGAAGCAATTTGAACAAATTAATTAAGTTGCCTGTCTAATGAAATGGGCTTTAGTGACTTCTGAGGATTTGCCTCTTGCTCTTTACAGAAACCCCCTATAAACCACTGCACATTTTCTGCCTCCAGCATTGGCAGCACCACCAGATTTTCTCTGTGTGGCTGCGAGATTGGACTGAGAACTTTTCATCCCCTGCCTCTATTTCTCTTTAGCTGTTACCTGCACGGGTGTATTTTTACTCTTTATTTGTATGTTTCTGGTGAACTTTTTACTTGCTTGCCTTTTTGTTTAGCCATGGAATTTTCAGGGGCACAGCTGTTACTGAGGGATCTGTGCTGTTACAGAGCTCCTCAGTCTGGCCTGGTTCGGGTGTGTTTTCTCTCCCGCTCTTCCCATGCTGCTCTGCTTGCTCTTTGACAGCATCTCCACGTGCAAATCCGTGATTATCCTGACACAGCTCGAGGGCATTCTGCAGATGTGGGAAGCCCAGTGAGGCTTGTCATGGGTTCAGCAGCAGCAGTCATTTTTCTTTAAGCAGTAGCTGGTGTAGCACTGTGTTATGGATTTTTAGCT
>JASSUY010009191.1:26334-40016 GCA_032466535.1 Forpus xanthops | reverse complement strand
TGGTTAGGAAAGCTAAGGCCCAGTTAGAATTAAACTTAGCTAGGGATGTTAAAGATAACAAGAAGGGATTCTATAGGTACACTGCAAGGCGAAGACAGGCTAGGGACAATGTGGGCCTTCTCCAGAAGCTATCAGGAGAACTGGCTACCCTAGATTTGGAGAAAGCTGAGGTTCTTAATGACTTCTCTGCTTCAGGCTTCACTGGAAAATACTCTGACCATACCAGCCAAGTCTTGGAAGGCAAAAGCAGGGACAGTGAAAATGAAGACCCTTGGCCACTGTAGGAGAGGGTCTGGTTTAAAGCCATCTTAGGAACTTGAATGTATACAAATCCATGGGACCTCATGAAATCCATCTGGGGGTCCTGAAGGAGGCGGCAAATGAAGTCGCTAAGAGACTGTTCTTCATATTTAAAAAATCATGGCAGTCAGGTGAAGTTCCCAATGACTGGAAAAATGGAAATATAACCCTCATTTTCAAGAAGGGGAAAATGGATGAGCAGGTGAATTACAGACCAGTCAGCCTCACTTCTGTGCCTGGCAAAATAATGGAGTGGATTATCCTGGAAGGAATGCTGAGGCACACGAAAAACAGCAAGGTGCTTGGTGACAGCCAGCATGGCTTCACTAAGGGAAATCCTGCCTGACTTATCAGGATGCATTCTATGATGAGGTTAGAGATCAGATGGACAGGAGTAGGGCAGCTGATGTCATCTACCCGAACTTGTGCAAAGTGTTTGACACTGTCTCACATGACATCCTTGTCTCTAAGTTGGAGACAAATCAATTTGATAAGTGGACCACTCGGTGGATAAAGAACTGGCTGGATGGCCGCACGCAAAGAGTTGTGCTCAATTGCTCAATGTCCAGCTGGAGACCAGTAATGAGTGGTGTCCCTCAGGGATTGGTTTTGGGACCAATCTTGTTCAACATCTTTGTCAGTGACATGGTCAGTGGGATTGAGTGCATTCCCAGCAAGTTTGATATGTTGAAGGGAAGAAATGCCATCCAGAGGGACCTTGACATGCTTGTGAGGTGGGCTGATGCCAACCCGATGAAGTTAAACCATGCCAAGTGCAAAGTCCTACACCTGGGTCTCAGCAATCCAGGCACACATACAGATTGGGCAGGGAAGAGACTTGAGGGTGTTTGTCGATTTAAAAATGAACATGAGCCGTCTTCATTGTGCACTTGCAGCCCAGAAAGCCAGCCATATCTTGGGCTGCATCAAAAGGAACATGACCAGCATGTTGTGGGGGTGATCCTGCCCCTCTACTCTGCTCTTGGGAGAGTATTGTATGCAGTTCTGGTGTCCTCAACATAAAAAGGACATGGAAGTGTTGGAACAAGTGCAAAGGAGGGCCACGAGGATGATCAGGGGACTGGAGCATCTCCCATATGAAGGCAAGCTGAGAAAGTTGCAGTTGTTCAGCCTGGAGAAGAAAAGGCTGCATGAAGGCCTCATAGCAACCTTCCAGCATATGAAGGGGGACTATAAGGATGTTGGGGAGGGTGTCATAATTAGGAACTGTAGTGATAGGACACAGGATAACGGGTTCAAACTTCAACAGGGGAAGTTTAGATTGGATCTGAGGAAGAAATTCTCTACTGTAAGGGTGGTGAGGCACAGGAATGGGTTGCCCAGGGAAGATGTGAATGCTCCATCCTTGGGGGTGTTCAAGGCAGCGTTGGACAGAACCTTGGGTGACATGGTTTATTGTGAGGTGTCCCTGCCCATGGCAGGGGGTTGGTACTAGATGATCTTAAGGTCCTTTCCAACTATTCTGTGATTGTATGATTGTATGAAATTTGGTGTCTCTTAGTTCATTCCAGAGACAAATAACATAATTCAAGTACTCAGATATTTTACCTGAATTCTGAATTGTTTATATGACTTTAATTTTGAATCCTGTCCAGTTCCAGAGATACCTATATATGCACTCCTACAATTACCATAAAGCTGCAGAGTTATGCATATTTAGTCTGAGTTCCAGGATCAAGCAGCAATTTCTAGATTTGGAGCCACAAACCCTTTCCCCGAGGAAAGCAGAACAACTGATCACATAAGTCATGATTTTCTCTCCAACACCAACGGTTTCTGTATTTAGCTCTCATTCTCCTTTGACAGGTGCATTTAATTAGCTTATCTTCTGTTATTTGATTAAGTCTGCATAAATTTTAATTTAAAATTTATTGTTTAAATAAGTGAACCATAACTGATCTTTTCAAATCTACTTGTAAAGTGATATTTGATTTTTAATATGTTTGCATTCATGGCTTTTTGCTACTTTAATTAGGGAAGATAGAAAGCAAAAAACCAAAATTTGCAGTTCATATAGTAATGGGAAAATGTGAAGGATTTTTAAAAGGGGCAAGTCACTAAATTGAAGGACTATAATAATAATATTTCCAACCATCTAAACAGTGCACTCATCAAAGCTCTGTATCTCAAAGTGTTATATAATGGAGGTAAGTAGTGTTTCACCATTTTAAATGCACCTCTAAAGCCTTTATAAATGATGATGAGAAGCCTGTTCTTTGCTGGTTTTTCACTTTTCCCTCCAGGGAGTCTATAACTGTAATCATGAGGAAGTGAACTCTACTTTATTATGCAAAGTTTGTGTTCGGTACAGCGTGGGCATAGTGTGCCCTAGAGATTTAAACTATTGTTGATGGCAAAGATATTTTATTTTAAACCCCCTGGTAAATCACTTCTCGATTTTCTTGATTACTTCAGACAAACCGATTTTGAAATCTATATAGGGTTGTTGTGCCTCTGTGGTCAAGAAGTTGACTTTCTTTGGCTCTCATAAACTAAAGGCCCTTAGTATTTTTTGTTAATAACACTGGATTGCCTAATTGACTGATAGCCTTATTGAGAATTCCTATAACAACTGCCAAATTTAGCTTTTGTGAATCCTTCCATCCATTGACTGTGCACAAAAATAGAGCTCACAGCTCCACTGGATTGTAGGCAGCCTGAATGACTCACCAGCCTGTCCACCACCTGTGCCGAAGCAGCTCACTATCAGTAACAGGCAGTGTGAACATTTCTCTAGACTGGGTCAGACATGCAAGGGGAAGTGTAAGCGTGTCAGAAGTATACAGGTACTCATTCACTTCTGAGTTATACAGTCTCATGTTTCTGGTCTCAATGACCTTCAGTTAACTGGGACAAGAAGAGATAGGTAAACATCAGAAGAGATTGCCTGGGAAGCTGGGTTATCTGCAGCCTTAAAGATTCATAATCCCAAACTAGATAGGTAGATGTTATCAGTGGTGTTGGTGTAGTTGGTACTACCAGAAGGCAAATGTTGTGCTAGGGGACCCAGAAGGTCCTTTCCAGCAGGGCTTTCAATCAGTTTCTGATTCTAGTGCGACTCATGTACGTTTCCAGACCATAGTTAATTGCTGCTGCAATGACATTCTCCAAAGACAGAGAAAAACTACTCTTAGGTCTTTTTGGAAAGCCATTTCCACAGTAAAGAGCTTTAGGGCCCACACAGATGAAGCCATTCTTTTCTTACAGTCAATTTCAACATTTCCTCAGCATATTTACCTTTCTTAAGATGTATCAGACAGGTCGTGTTTTGAATGTTGCTCCAGTGAAGCTGAAATCAATGGAACAACTTCAGAATGAGGGTTTGTCTGACTTGTATATAGAAGTATTATAGGATACTTCATTGCATTTTCTTGGTTATTCCTTATAAGACTATCAACCAAGGCTTCTACAAATCATTTCAATTTGAAAAAAATGGATCTTGCCAAATACACTGTGTTCAAATTTCTCAGGTTTAAGAATCCTATTAACTCATTGCACTGTCCCATTTAAACTGATTCCTGCTTCAAAGTCATCGCAACAAATTCCACAATACAAGCTTAAAAAACAGAAATTAACTCTGTTTCATTATCACTAAAAGATATCTTGTACAAAAGTTCAGAGTCAGAAAAAGATTAAAGGATGAAATACGTGATTTCTTCCTCTGTGTTTCCTTTTTTCTCATACATATATGTTATAGAAGCAGAAAGTTTATATGCTATCCTAACTGTTCCTGGTAATTTGTAAAGTCTATTAACCTTTTAGGGATAGAGTTTGGAAGAGAGAACAAGTTTAAGGACCAGCCCTATTCTAAATTAATAATATAAATAAATAAATAAATGATGAACAAATCTCTTCTAAAACATGGGTCACAGCATAGAAAAAGTCTGGTTTCTATGGCATTTGGTTAAAGCCTAAGGAAAACATCTATACTCATTTTAACTTCAAAGACCTTTGTCACAATGAAGTTATATAATTTTCATGAATCTGAAGATAACCCCCCAGAAACAGGCAACTGGCAAGCAGACAGTTCTCATTCTTGATTTGTAGATAAGCTTAAAAAACACCAGTCAATCAGTGAGCTCAAGCTATAAGCATAGTTCTGTTTAAATGTGATAGGTTTTTTTTTGCATTTAACTAAAAGTCATTTATTTTGACTTCCTGGAGATCCAGTATTGTTTTATCTCTTCAGGAAAGGATAGGGTAGAAATAGTGTGCAATTTAAGTCGAAAACCTTCTGAAATTATGCTTCTTCCTCCAGCTAGGAAATGTTAGTAAACACTGGCAAATAGTACCCCTATCTTTATGCAGACCTGGACATCAACTTGCATCCCTTTAATACAGTACTGAATAAAATTGTGAACTAATATAATGCTTAGAGGTCTTTGGAGTAAGAAGAGAGTTATTTCCATTCTGACTTGCCTTTGGTTATTTCCACTCTGACTTGATCTTCAGTAGTTAAAGTTTTTGTGACTTCACTTTCTTACAGGACAGAAGATCCCTTTTCACAGTCTTTACTGAATATTGAATTATTATTATTTATCACAATAGGCCCTACAGCTTGCTAATGTTAGAAATGACCTGGTGTTCTGCTGATTAGCCTAGAAGAAGAATATTTTGAAAGCAATCAATGTTCAATCAAGTACTGTCCTCCAATAACTAAGCTCAGAACATGAGGTATCCATGTCTGTCATGTAAATATACTATGTAAATTGTAAATATTCACTGTTCTCCCTGGGCCAAAGCAAATAAGCAACATCTGAAAAAGAGTAGTGCACAGGTTTTAAATAAAACTAATATCTCACAGGAACAAAATTCGTTGTAATGTGTGATCTATAGTTAAGAAATTAAGATGATCACTTTTGGTAGCAGACTGGCTCCCCATACCGGATTATGGATTGTTCTGCAACCACAGTCTATTGAAATGGATCCTCAGGGCCTGTCAGCTCCTATTACAAACTAATCCCCAATTACAATCTTTATTCAATTTTAAGAATAATAAAAAAAAATCAAGCTAAAATAATCACTGAATGGAAAACCAAGTTCATTTTAATTAAAATGTAATAGCATAAAAAAAAAAAAAAAAAAAAAAAGGGGCCTTAAACTGAGGCAGGGAAAATCAATGACATTTATTTTATTTGGGAACTTCATAAAGGTAATTAAATGTGCTAATTTCTTTTGAGTCCTGCCTGATGATCTCTGAAAATCAGGGCATGGTCTGTTCTAGTGCTATCTTCAGATTGATTTAATAATATTTGTATAACCAACATGCATTCCTAGAATCCTGATAATAACATCAACAGGGCTGTGGCTTTTGGAAATGTGTCCAGCCTGTAAGGCTGTACAGGGTTCCAAGCTTATTGTGATTCTTTACTTTTGTTGGTATGGACTTTGGATTTCTGCTTTCCGTTTTGCTCAGGCTACACTTTAGTGTCTTTGATATTTAGGAGGGATTGTTAGCCCAATAGCATTTGCAGAAATTTGGGAAAACAAGCTTTATTTGTTTCTTTACAGAAATCTGGTTTTATTTTACTGGTCTAAGTTAAATTAGCCTAAATGTTGTGTGTTCATAAACTGGAGTAAGTTTGTGGTGATATAATACATATATATATGATGTACATACACATACACACACCTGTATATATATGAAAATGAATGTGCATTATAATAAGATTAAATATTTGTCATAATATACGGTCATATTATGCATAGATACACGCACATACACACAACCTACATGTCCATATACAAGTGTGTGCATGAATATATATTTATCACAGAATCATAGAATAGTTAGGGTTGAAAAGGACCTTAAGATCATCTAGTTCCACACTCTCCCCCCCGCCCCCCATGGGCAGGGACATCTCACCCTAGACCGTGTTGCCCAAGGCTCTGTCCAGCCTGACCTTGAAAATATATATATCCATATATATGCATATATATATATATGTACCATAATCTGCTGCATGGCCCTTTGTGACAACACCTGCGATCAGATTTATCTAAGGGACATGAAATTTGAAGAGTAATTAGAGATAACACAGATAACTGTAGTCTATATTGGCTTGGAGTTGACACCTGAAGGGGTACTGACCCTTTCAGAAACTCAGCATTTATTTGTGTTACCTGTTTGGTATACAGTTGAAATTCATCTCACTATATCTAAAACCCACACTGTATATTCAAGGCAACCATCAAAGGTTTCTTTCATATTCAAGATAAAAAAAAAAAGAAACAACAAAACAAAGAAAGAAACCCAACACACAAAGCTCCCACCAAAACCAGAACATATTCTCAGTGTGCTATTTGTCTTTTTTGTGTAGGTTAGACAAAGCAGACAGTGATGATGTCTGCATCTCTTTGTCAGTCATCACTGGAACTTCCGGATGATTTGCTTAGTGGTAGGCATCTAAGCAAACATGAGGTAGTCCCACCGCTTTGCTTTAATGAGAACTGGTCCTTTCAACTGCTAGTGCAATGCTTCATTCAAAACCTTTTCTAGAAACTGCTGGAAAAATTATTAGATAACTATTATCATCTTTGCACTTGGACCCAGATCCCTAGCAAGAATTTGAAACCTGTTTTCCATTGATCTATCTTTGGTAAATAATTAGAAACCTCTGCCTGCATAGGAAAAGAGTCTCCAGTGAATGAGATTCTCTTAATCAACATTTCCTGACACCACTCATTCCTCTGCTATGTTGTCACAGCTGTAGTGATACAAGCTGCTTTTTGTTGATATCTTTGGTAATTAGTTTTTGAAGGTTAATCCCACTAGGCATTCCCTGTGTCAGTCTGGAGTTTAATGACTTTCTGAGCTTTAAATCACTATGTGCTGGATATAAAATACTGCACAAAGTTTAGGTCTGTCTGATCCTCCATCATGCTGACCGGATCAAATTCAGATAAACAAGCTACCAGGTTAACACAGTTAAGGCAGTGCTGTTTCCCTGTCATAGGTTCCTTTCTGACGTAGAAGAAGCCTTAAAGTAACCTGTGCATGCAACCACTTTCTGTTGCTCACAGAAAATGACACATCTTGGTCAGATAGAATTGGCTTTTAATGCAGATCTAGATCAAAGTTAAACCTTGACCTCCAGCAAGGACTGAAATTTGTTTGCAAATAAACCCCTGCTCTTAAAGTGGCTAGGATAACACTATTGTGCTTTGGGGACAAATGTCTGCCCAGTTCTTACACTCTTCTAGGAGGTATCTCCTCTCAGCCATTGTCTGAGAGAGAGATGACCTGTTTGCCTGATCCAGTGTCACTATATCGGTCTTCTTACAGTCTCGATTGCAAAATGTCTTCAGAGCTGCCCCATGACATTTCACTATAGTAATGTCTCTATTATTATTTGTATAAGTATTGTAATTCAAAACACCAGCAAAGAATAAGGGTCTAGTAGGACATGAAGTGTGCATACAAAGACCAAAACCAGTCCATAAACAAACTACAGAGACCTTGTAACAACTGGGATTTAACACATTCTTGGTGCGCAGTGATCTCTTATGTTTGATCTTGCATAACTTCAGTCTCAAAGAATTTAGACAAATAGGGTGGGGTTCATCTAACTAAACTTGAATATCCACTTTTGAGAGCATCACCCTACCTTTATACTCATCACTGAGAAACAGGTGGTTTTAGGTGAAGAGTGCCCTCACCTCTAATCTGACATCTAATGGAGATCAGAACCATGTCCTTAGTTATCCTACCATTGGTGGACAGAGGAAGGCAACATAAATAGTGAGTCTTCCTACTTATACAAAGTGTCTGAGTAAGGAATGGAGTAAGTTTTATCCTAGACCTATCTCTGTATTTTCATACATAAACATTTCCTAGATAACTAGCTTATATTAAATGACAGATGTAAATAAACCTGTCTGTCAGGATTGCACTCATTATACATATTATTCCTTGGGGGAAACAGGAAAAGTCCTCATGCAGTGATAAGTTTACCATCTGAAGTAAAGTTTGGATTTAGCTTATCCCTGTGGCATCAAAGTTAGGCTACATGGTTAAATATCTTACACTTGTAACGCAAGGAATATTTGCAAGTGCACCCTCTTTCACGCACAAGTTCCTGCTCAGTGAAGACCAATGCAGATGTGCTGGGGCTTAGCTGCTTTCCATTAGGGCTAATGACAGCCACTGGGAGATATCTGCACGATGCAGCAGCTCTGAAGGAGGTGCAGAGATTTTCTGTTTATTTGTTCCCTTTCATTTATTGTAGCTCAGGAGGAGAATGTCTGGGTCATTAGCTTTTAGGAAAGGATGTAGCAAGATATATGAGGGAAAAAAAGAAAAAAAAAGAAACATCAAAGTGATTTCATGAGAGCTCCAATTAAAGTGTGTACACCTCAGCTAAGTTTATATTTAATTGAAACATGCTTGTTGAGTATATCACCATGTAGACATTTACTCTAGAAGTCACAAAACCTATATGTATTTACACTGAAAAACAGTCTAGCCCAAGTTCTTTTTCTACCTCTGACCTTAACTGTATTGGTAGCCTTTCTCCCCTCATGTTGTCAGGTAAGCAGCCTAGGGCAGGTTGTTCAGTGAATACATAGGGTGAGCCCCAAGTAAGAACTCATGGAGAGATGGGAAGTTGGTCAAATATCCTTGCCCTGGGAAGATTAGAAACACAATTCCACAGAGAGCATTGGTCTGGAAACTTACAAATGAGAAGAAATGGAAGCTATACCCTCTGTGCTGACCTTCAGCACAGCTGTGTGAATTGGAAACTAAACTCAGGCTTACACAAGTCTTGTATCTAGAGATAGGAAGAAACTTGCCTCAAGATGATTCAGTGAAAGACCTATGCAAGAGGTGTGCAGAGGCTTAAATACTTTAGTAAAACAGTGAGGCAGGACCCATAACTGAATAAGGGGGGGCTATAAGGATGCTGGGAAGGGACTCTTTATTAGGAACTGTAGTGAGAGGACAAGGGGAAATAGGTTCAAACTTAAACAGGGGAAGTTTAGATTGGATATAAGGAAGAAATTCTTTACTGTGAGGGTGGTGAGGCACTGGAATGGGCTGCCCAGGGAAGTTGTGAATGCTCCATCCCTAGCAGTGTTCAAGGCCAGGTTGGACATAGCCTTGGGTAGCATGGTTTAGTGGGAAGCGTCCCTGCCTATGGCAGGGGATTTGGAAGTAGATGTTCTTAAGGTCCTTTCCAACCCTAGCTATTCTATGATTCTATGGTTATACCTTTTTTTCCTATATTATAGAAGGATAGAGTGTTTTGAGTTGAAAGGGACTATCAGAGGAGGTCCAACCTCTCCTGCAATGAGCAGGGACATCTTCAACTATATCTGGTTGTTCAGAGCCCTCTCTAACCTGGCACTGAATGCTTCCAGTGATGGGACATCTATCACCTCTCTGGGCAACATGTCCCAGTGTTTCACCACCCTCATTGTAAAAAAATTCTTCCTTATATCTAGCTTGAATCTTCCCTCTTTTCTTTTAAAATCATTATCTCTTTTCCTATCACAAAAGTCTCTACTAAAAAAATCTGTCCCCATTTTTTTATAGCCTCCTTTAAGTAACAAAACGCCACAATAAAGTTTCCCCAGAGTCTTTTCTTCTCCAGGCTGAACAACCCCAACTCTTTCAGCCTTTCCTCTTAGGAGAGGTGCTCCACCCCTCTGATCATCATTGTAGCCCTCCTCTGGACCTGCTCCAAAAGGTCCACATCTTTTCTGTGCTAAGGACTCCAGAGCTGGATGCTCTGGGATCTCACCTAAGTAGAGCAGAGGGGCAGAATCAGTTCCTCCAACTCCCTGGCCACACTTCTTTCTATGCAGCCCAGTGTATGGTTGGCTTTTTGGGCTGCAAGTGCACACTGCCAAGTCACATCCAGTTTTTAATCCTTTAGTACTCCCAAATCCTTCTAACAAGGGCTGCTCTCAATCTCTTCATCCCTCAGCCTGTATTGATACTGGAGTATGCCCCAACACAAGAGCAGAGCCTTGAACTCAGCCTTGTGGAACCTCATAAGGTTTACATGGGCTCACTTATCAACCGTGTCCGGGTCCTTCTGGATGGCATCCTATCCCTCAGGTGTGTCAGCTGCACCAGTCAGCTTGGTATTATCTGCAAACTTGCCAAGGGTGCACTTGGTCCCACTGTCATTGGTGAAGATATTAAATAGTACTGGTCCCAGTACAGAACCCCAAGGGACATCATTCATCACTGATTACATCTGGACTTTGAGTTACTCTCTGGATGTGAACGTCCAGACAATTCTTTATCCACCGGACAGTCCACCTATCAAATCCATGTCTCTCCAAATTACAGAGAAGGATGTTGTGGGGGACTGTGACAAAGACCTTATAGAAGGCTTGATATATAAACAATATCAGCAGCTCTTCCCTTGTCCACTTTGTTGCATTTACTTTCCCATTTCACACTTTTTTTTCAAAAGCAATGTCAAGCTATAGAAAAATGCAAATAACGGAAAAATCTATTAAGTAGAAAGAATAACCAAGAAATTTTCTTACCAAAGGTATAAAAATACTGTGAGCTTTTGATATTAAAGTGATTAAATGATGCATTGAAGGTATTATTCATTTTCTGAGCTTTTCTTCAATTTTATTAATTTTAATTTGGAATACTTAATAATTGGATAATTAAAGATATTTAAAGAAAAAACTTTAATCAAGTGCCATTTTATTAAGTAAATAGTATGACATATTTACCAAAACTATTGTTATTCAGTGAATAATTATAAGTAAAACTATGAATTAAACTGGTGAATAAAAGCCTCAGATTTTATGATGCAACATCTATTCACTTCAGAAAACTTTGAATTGAATCCAAAGACCTGAAGGAGGAAATGTAGCAATTCAAAATGTCTATGACTAAACAGTTATGTTTCTGTTTATGATATTAGAAACACTGCCACATGCTTCCCAGTCTGTGATATGGTCATGTGGGAGCAAATCTACACCAGGGTGAGCAGCTTCCTTCTGTTTTTTTAAAACAAATGAAAAAACATTTTCAAGTATATTTCAAGAAAATTCATCTTTTAATTTCACAGGAAATTAAACAAAAGAATCATCTTTGAAGAATGAAAGAAAATTGTTTTCTGCAGTTCTGTGATACATATTTGCATCAGTTAATGTGCATCAGATAAATATTTTTCACATGTGATTGTTGTAGTCATCCGATAATGAGATTCAGAATTATATTCCTGAGACAGAGACAAGACTTTTCTGTCAAAAGAACATATGACTGAAATTCAAATGCTTCAAAATCAAGTCAATAGAAGCTATATTCATCTGAGTTTCAACATAAAAACTTGCAACACTGGCTTTATTTCATCTTGGTTTCTACTATTTCTATCATATTAAAAGCCATAGTAGTAGAGGACTCTACTCTGAAAGGAACAGAGGCACCCATCTGTCCATCTGACCCAGTCTCAAGGAAGGTGTGTTGCCTACCAAGTTCTTGAAGCTGCCTGCTCTAGTCGGTCCCACTGACAATAACCCACTTCTAGTGATCCATGTGGGTGCTAGTTATATAGACAGCAGTAGCCTGGAGAACATAAAGAAGGACTACAGAATTCTGGGAGAGGTGGTTAGGGGCTCTTGAGCAAAGACTCTTTTCATCAATTCTCCAGTATATAAGGCAGGACCTGAAAAAAGATAGGAAGATTGACCAGGTTAATAAATGTTAGAAGAGTGGTCTATAGTCAGGGGTTTGGGTACCTCAAACATGGGACTCAATTTAGTAGGCCACCTCTGCTGGGGGGTGTTGGAGCTGGTCTGACAAAGAAGGGGGAAGAGTGGATTTGGTAGAAGGCTTGCCAGAGTAGTCAAGGATTTGAACAAAGCTGAGGTTCATAACAATTTCTTTGCCTCAGTCTTCACTGGCAAATACTCTGACCATACCAGCCAAGTCTTGGAAGGCAGATGCAGGGACAGTGAGAGTGAAGAACTTGGGCCTACTTGATCTGGTTCGAGACCATCTTAGGAACCTGAACATACAAAAATCCATGGGACCTCATGAAATCCATCCGCAGGTTCTGAAGGAGTTGGCAAATGAAGTTGCTAAGACACTGTCCATCATATTCGGAAAATCTTGGCAGTCAGATGAAGTTCCCGACAAACGAAAAAAGGGAAATATAACCCCATTTTCAAGAAGGGGAAAATGGATGAGACAGGGAATTACAGACCAGTCAGCCTCACTTCTGTGCCGGGCAATATCTTAGAGCAGATTGTCCTGGAAGGCATGCTGAGGCATATGAAAAACAACAAGGTGCTTGGTGACAGCCAGCATGGCTTCACTAAGGGGGAAATCCTGCTTGACCAATCTGGTGGCCTTCTATGATGGGGCTATGGAACTGATGGACAGGGGTAGGGCAGTTGATGTCATCTACCCGAACTTGTGCAAAGCGTTTGACACTGTCTCACATGACATCCTTGTCTCTAAGTTGGAGAGACATCAATTTGATAGATGGACCACTCGGTGGATAGAGAACTGACTGGATGGTTGCATGCAAAGAGATGTGCTCAATAGCTCAATGTCCAGCTGGAGACCAGTAATAAGTGTTGTCCCTCAGAGATCAGTGTGGGGACCGGTCTTGTTCAACATCTTTGTCAGTGATATGGACAGTGGGATTTAGTATACCCGCAGCAAGTTTGCCAATGACACCAAGCTGTGTGCCTCAGTTGATACACAGGAGGAAAGGAATGCCATCCAGAGGGACCTTGACATGCTTATGAAGTGGGTCGATGCAAATCTGATGAAGTTTTAACCATGCCAAGTGCAAGGTCCTTCACCTGAGTCAGAGCAATCCCAGGCATAGCTACAGGTTGGACAGAGATGAGATTCAGAACAACCCTGAGGAGAAGGACTTGGGGGTGTTGGTCAATTTAAAAATGAACATGAGCTAGCTTCAGTGTGCACTTGCAGGCCAGAAAACCAACTGCATCCTGGCCTGCATCAAAAAGAGCGTGACCAGCAGGCCGAAGGAGGTGATTCTGCCCCTCTACTCTGCTCTTGGGAGACCTCACTTGGACTATTGTGCGCAGTTCTGGTTTCCTCAGCATTAAAAAGGACATGGAACTGTTAGAACAAGTGCAGAGGAGGGCCACGAGGATGATCAGGGGACTGGAGCACCTCCCCTATGAAGATAGGTGGAGAAAGTTGCAGCTGTTCAGCCTGAAGAAGAGAAGGCTGCGTGGAGATCTCATAGCAATATCTGAAGGGGGCTTATAGTGATGCTGGGGATGGTCTCTTCATGAGGGACTGTAGTGATAGAACAAGGGGTAAGGGGGTCAGACTTAAACAGAGGAAGTTTAAATTGGATCTGAGGAAGAAATTCTTTACTGTAAGGGTGGTGAGGCACTGGAAT
>JASSUY010009191.1:0-26234 GCA_032466535.1 Forpus xanthops | reverse complement strand
ATTGGATCTGAGGAAGAAATTCTTTACTGTAAGGGTGGTGAGGCACTGGAATGGGTTCCCCAGGGAAGCTGTGAATGTTCTATCACTGGCATTGTTCAAGGCCAGGTTGGACATAGCCTTGGGTGACATGGTTTAGTGTGAGGTGTTCCTGTCCGTTGGGAGTTAGAACTAGATGATTTTAAGGTCCTTTCCAACCCTGACCATTCTAGTATTCTATGATTCTATATGTTTTTAGGTGTTTTACTAGCAAGCATAAATCCAAGCTCCACAAGCAAAGTGAGCCATTCTTCATTCTATCTTTGAAATCACTAGGAAACAACACCTGATTTCACAGCTAATCTATCCCCTATATAGGTTGTTATTTTCCTGATCAGCTGATGTGAGAGTGACACAGAGGCTTTGGTGGGCGCCAAGTGTTCAACCATAATAGACCCACCAAGCATGTACGTTCTACAGAGTAGACCCTCTGCTACCAAAACCTTGCCAAGTAAACTCAGTAACAAATGATTTCAATTAAGTTGCCAATTCAAATCTATTTTCTTTCCTCTCTTTACCTGAAATATTAAATCCCACAGTTTTGTATGTATTTGGTAATACTGACTCCTGAAATCTACATGGTTAAAATGTTTTATTCTGCTTTGTTTACACCTTGGCTTTTGATGAGCTGGAGCTTTACTCTTCAGTTTTTTGTCTATTTTAATACTGTTGAAAGATCACACTGGCTTCAAATGACCTCTGCTTTTCTATCCATGATGAGGGAAAATCAAATACAGGTTATACTGCTGGCAATATTTTTCCCTCATATTCACTGAATCATAGTTAATTGAGCCCTAAACAAGGAATTTATTCTTACATTAACAAACTTTCAGTTGCAAAGGAACTTTACTGCTTTCATTTCCATATGTTTCTGCAGTTTATTCTAATCCACATTTCCAAGTCTGGGAATTTCTCCTGTTTCTACCACCAATGAGGTCTTTCTGCCTCTTTTCAAGTCCTCTGATAAGAACAGCAAATTCACCTCCTTCCTTCTAGATAAGGATAACAAATTAAATTATTACTATTGATCAAAAACAAAGTAAGGAAGAGAATGATAGTTGCCTTACTCGGTAAAGTGTTATTCAGAGACAATTGGAATGCCTTCCCTTTTAAGTCTTTAATTGGATGACTTTTCAGGCATAAATTTTCTCATGATCCCTGTGTATCAATTCTCATACAAAAATATTCTAGACTTATTTAACACTATGGTCAAAACTTGGAATTTTCTTTTATTATATATATTGACATTTTTATTTCTACATTTTATTTGTCAATATAAATGAAATTTTAAAATGTCATAATTTCCCATGAAACTACATTTTAGATACCATTGTTTAAACTCATCTAAAAGATCCTGTTGATGATATTGAAAGCTCTCACCCAAGTTTGATTTAAAATAAATTATATTTTAAAACATACTACTCTGAAAAAAATAATGAAGGAAACAAGTAGAAAACTTGCCTTCTCTCATGATAATGAGAATACTAATAAAGGAAAATGCTTTATCTTAAAAATCCTCATGGATTATTTCAGCAGAGATTCAGTGAAATTTTTACAAGGGAAAAACAAAACCTCATTAGAAAGCTTTTATTGTGTCAACTGTAATAACAGTAGTCACAAAGGCAACTTCTAGCTCCTTGTTCAATTTCGTGTGCAATTCAGATAAAAGCTGAAGTTTCTCTTCCCTTGTAAGCAAAAGTTCAGGATCTGCCCTAAAGTATAATTTTGAAGTGCATACTTCATTAAATTTCATCCTTAGGATCTCCTTTGCCTCACCTAGCTTGGGCCATTTAAGAGATGATAAGCCTGAACTAATTGTCTAGACACTCATTTTAATCAATCAACAGACAGGCATCTCCAAAGCATGATTTTTCCTGCTTATCTTAGAAATATAGGTGCAGAAATCTCATTACCATGGAATGAGTTGCCTTTTCAGAAAGACCTCTCTCTTTCCTTTGACTACAAAAGAGGTTAAATTAAACATGCAGCTTTCAAATTACTCCAGTGAGATGAGTTGAATCCCCTTACCCTTTGCATATGAGACTAAACAGTTTTCTAATGTTATTCCTGCTTTTAAGTTATGAAATCTATGGCTTTTAACAGGACAGAGATGGGACCCTGGCTGTGACCTTGAGTTTCATTTTGAGATTTGAGCTTCTGTAAAACTTGGGACACAAGGGAAGGCTGTTGTTTGACACCAAGACGGAAGCTCTTAGATGAGCTTCCTTGAAGACGCACTCCTGTGTTTTGCACAGCCCTACCCTGATGCATAGTTAAAATTCAGCATGGTTGGTAAATTCTTATAATTCATGTAGTTCTTGGAGACATAAAAAGTGCATGGCAATTACAGACAGTAAATCTTATTATAAATTACATAATATGCATGAATTTAAGCTACATTATGATTCAATGTTGCATTTTTAATATCACCCTTTTGCACAAATTTAGTTGGGCATCAAGCTAGAATCTAAAAAATTAAGCTATGCAACCTTTCTATTTGTTACTATAGGGTCTGAGTCTTGTTACTGGACTCTGGGAGTGGAGAGTTTTTTTCTTTAGCTGGAGTTTTTTTCTCTCATTTTTTTTAATATTTATATCAGAAATGCATGTTAAGTGCTTCTATTCTTGAAGCAATTACAATTTGCAAATGAGAATTCATGAAGGCTTTGTTCTTTACTTATTTCTTAGCCAAAGGGAGAAAATCAACCTTTGAATGGTTTAAGTGACATGACGTGAAGGTACTTCAAAGTCACAGTTTTCATTATTGTCTTCTGACCTTATAAGTTGAAGCAAAATTAGCAAGGTAAAACTTTTTTAATACAAAATGGATAAAGGAATCTAAATCTCTGGAATCCATAGGCTCTGTCTGCTAAATCACTTTGGGTAGGATAATCATCTTGCTTGCAGCTTTTGATATATATATATTGTAAGGTTGTCTTTTGTTTTGTTAAGACTATCTGAAGGTAGACATCTGATCCAAATCAGATGAAATGTAGAATCATAAAATCATAGAATGATTAAGGTTGGAAAAGAATTAATATTTAGAATTGTTTTTTTCTTGCCACTGATTATCAAGGGACTTCAGATAAAGATTCTCTATGCGGTCAGATGAAATCCATCCTATGAGAGCAGCACAAATGTAATATGTATTTCAAAAGAGAGGAAAGCTTCAGAAGGATAAATCATCTTACTGATAATTTCTAGCTTAGACATAAGAATTTTATTAGCCCGTTTTGAATACATTATGAAGAACAGCATTGTAATTCCATGTTATAGACAGAAAAGCTCAGAGAGTGCTCAGAGAAGTCGGGTGACGTACAAAGGCCAGATGAAGAGCCAGTATTACAACCAGTGTCTTCTGCAGCTCTTCCCATCTGCAGCATCACTTGGGCAGAACCCAACAGAAGGAAAATTAAAATGTCTGAAAAACCTGGCCTAAAGAAATTCTGAAAAATGAAATCTGATTCACCTACAGGCATAGATTCTTCTAAGGACATTTTACCCTTGTTGTGGTTTAAGGCCCTCACGCCATGCAGTTTTGCTCTCTCACTCACTCCCCACTCTTTCTTCCCCAGTTCCAGGGGGACAGGGAGGAGAATCGAAAGAATGCAACTCCCACAGGTTGAGTTAAGGGCAGTTTAGTAACTAAGGTATAACACAAATCTCTACTGCTACCACTAGTAATAATAATGACAAGGCAAACACAAGAAAAGAATACAAGAGCTCACCAACTAATTTCCATCCAGCGCGACCAAGCAGTGCAACCCCCATCACCTGATACCAAAACTTGACCACGCAGTGTACCCCCATCACCTCATACCAAGTCTGACCATGCAATGCCCCTCCCCTCCCTTCCGAGACTCTGCTCTTCCTTTCTACATCCAGGGCATGACGTGCTGTGGTATGGAATACCTCTTTGGTCAGTTTGGGTCTGCTTCCCCCTGGCCTCCTCCAGGCTTCCCCTCCTCCCTGGCAGAGCATGAAACTCAGAAAGTCCTTGGCCAGCCTAAACACTCCAAGCCATAACTATAAACACAGATGTTATCAACACTGTTCCCAAGCCAAAAACCAAAAACACAGTGCTGAACCAGCTACTACAAAAAATGACTGCTGCTGCTGAACCCATGACATACCCTAACCCAGCAGTCTAAAGGGATCTTGAAATGGAGGCTATATATTTGTATACATGCAATATTTTTTTTCTTTTTCACCCTGTTTACATTCACAAATGTAGCCAGGAGCACTTAAATATTAATTAGGGATTTGTTTCCAGACCTAAGCTGAAGAGTAGAAATACTAATTTTATTTGGCTTTTTGGGGGGAGTGGCTTACAAATTACTAAATATAAATAAAATAATTTGTGAGTTATTACAAATAGAGATTATTAGTAGATGCTGAAGTAATTTGCTTTTGCTTTTGAAACAAATCACTTTCCTAGAAAAGGAAAATCTTCTCTGCTGGAACATTGCTCTAGCTCCCAGGCAAGGAGCTGGAGTCAGCTCTAGCAAAACCTTCCTGAGGAAATTAAGCTTATGTTACTGCTTCAAGTTTACCTTGAAATGAGAAGTGCTCAGACCGAGCCCTTGTAGCTAACATAGGAGAGCAGCAAAAGTAGAAGTGAACTCACTAAGACTGATGGGAGGCAGGGGGTGCCATGGGTATTCCTGCCTGGCCTGCTTCTATCACCATCTTGACCCTTCTGGGTCTTCTGCATTCGTTGTGGATTGGAAAACTTTACCTGATGTACACAGAAAGTTGTTTTGGATCACACCAGCAGTATTTGCACCCTGTTGGAAATGACTGTTTCAAAAAGAAAATTTATGAGTAAGAAGAGATCAGGAACCTGTTTAAAAGGAAGGAGTCAACAAAGTGAAATGAAAGAACTGAGGACAGGTAGGGTTTGAGTTCTCAATAGACTAGTATTGGACTGATTTTGCATATCTTCATTAATTTTTCTGACCAAATGAAATGTAAGAATGCCATATTGATTTTGGCTAATGTTGATTTTGCACAGTCAGAATGGAAAATCACAGTTCTTAGGTAAGCATATTTGTATTTGCAAAACACAAAAAAGAAAATGTGTACACAAAAATTATTGTTTTAAAATTCCAATTTTCCTAGCTAATCAAAAACTATAGCTGGTTTTGTGATGTGAAATAAAATCTTAACAAACAATTCAAGTCTGCCTTGTTGCAGCAGTCATGTTCAGTACCGCTCCTTCTCCCATTTTTGTGTGTCTCTCATTCTGTTAATGTTTAAAGAAAGAAATGAATGTGTAGTTAGCTGTTGGCAGAGTGAAAAATGTATGCTGTGAACATCTGGCTGGATTTATAAATTGCAGACTTGAGTTTTACTGAATTTATTTCTTTATGCACAATCAAGACTAGACTCATTTAAGATAAACAAAAACCTCCTGCAAGATCCAGAGGCAGTGTCCTTAATTTATTTGAGAATAAATAACATTTGCTGTTAGAAATTAGTGCCTTGCTTTCAATCTGAAAATAAATGCATTTAATTATCAGTTATCACTTCTATTTATGTATATGACAAAATTAACCCTCAGACTAAATGTCTGTTTTCAGACTAAATGTCTATTTTTCCTTTTCTGATCAATAAGGGGAAAATAGTTATCATCATCACCCTCTCAGAGTGAGAGAAGGCACTCTTTGGAGGTGTGCACTGCTCTCCATTGATTGCAGAGTGAGCCTGGGCTAAGATTTACATGTCTCACTCTCAGAGGGCCACGAAGGGCAGATTACTCTAATCTTTATTCATATGAACCCTGTTTACCAGGTGTTCTAGATCACTTTGTATCAATCACCCACCATTTTACTTCTTTCTGCTTTTCTGACTTTGAAGTCAACAACAGATTTATCAGCTATGAGACTGCAATTAGTTCCTGGACATTGATAAGTACTACAAATAATATAGACTAAGTAGGTAATCTCTCTGCAGTCTTGCAGAAATAAACCTGCTCAACATTAATTTACCACTTAGTAATACATTTATTCAGAGGACTGTCACTTGTCCTATGTTTAATCTGCTTGACATGCACTATATTAGAGTTATGCCATGCTGTTTTCTCTAAAAAAGTTTTGGACAGCTAAGTAAAGAATAAAGCAATTTATGTTGCCTTCATCAACACTGTCTCTATTAACATATTAAAGTCAGTTTGAAAACATCTGGTTTCTACACTATTTGGTATTAACTGCATTTTACTCCTTTACATCCTTGCTAATATAGTCCTAAGCCAGTATCAGATTTACAGTAAGTCAAACTTATTATTTAATTTATCTCTTAAAAGCAATAGTATAACATTAAAATCCATAGAGTAATTTGAGCTTCCTCTTATTCAGTGGCTATGGAAAGTTAAGCATGAATGGTACCGAGAGCTTCTTGACTAAACAAACTCATAAATACAAAGCCCTGGATTTTATAGCTGAAAAAAAAAAAAAAAAAACCAAAACAAAACATAGAAAATAGTAATAAAGTTCTGACCTTACCACTGTCATGCTTAGATGGACATAGCACATAAAACTGTTGGTGACTATATATACAAGCAAATAGTTTGAAATGTTAAGGATGTGCTATTATGCTTTTTCCCTGACATGTTTTTGAATACTTCAATATGTTTTCTCAAAGATGATAGTAACAGCAGTCTATATTAATGTTATGCCACTAGCAGCCATGAGGAATTCCATCAGGACAAGTCAGGGAGTTGTGAAATTCATGCTGCTTGTTGTGTAGATTTCCCACCTACATTAACTCCAAAGCTAAGAGGTACTAAACAGCATTATATAGCATCTGCAATAACAACTGTATTTCCAACACATTTGTGACTTTGTAGAAAGGTGTTCTTGATTTAATTTCTTCTTTCTACTTGATTAATCATACCACCACATTTAAGCCGTTAATGATACTTCTCCTTTGACTCATTTCACTTCTCTGATACTTATTGCTTCTTGTGTTGAAGAGGAGAAAACTCTTTCCCAGGATTTGTGCCTCACATATACACACTTTTGATTGAGAGGTCATTACTATTGCTCTTCCCTTTGCCTACTTAATTAACATTTACTGGTCTTTTGCACCTATTAGATTAAGTTGCTAAGCAAGAATAATCATATACAACCTGCAGTAACTGCCCTAACCCAAAATAATGAATTGTATATTATAATTAGAAAATTAATGTCTTATCCAATACTAGCACTGACGTCATATTGACTAAAATCTGTGCTCTCGAGATATTTTCTACAAGAAACAATGCATTTGAGGTAAAATGGAGAAGGAAAGAAAAGAAGTGGAGAGGAAAAGCATTAAAAAGAGAGGAAGAAAGATGGAAGGGAGACTGATTTATATAGTATTAATATGGAGAATAAAGGTGTTCATTTTCGTGGAACAATTTTGCTAACATGAATCTATACTGTGCCAGTATGAATCAAAGCTGTCTGCTGGCAAGGTTATCAATGGTTAGCAGCCACTTCTTGTTCAGCTATCAGCTATTAATATCTGCCTGCTTACTACGGACTGACAGCCTAGATACCCTCTGCTAAGTAATCAAGAAATCAGGGAGACAATAAAAGAAACAACACTACACTGTGACACACATAAAGAACCACTTTCCGCTTGTCCTGTAAGTGAACTGAAGATTTCAATCCTCAAGGCTGGAAATTTTTGTAGTTTTCCAGATGACAACTCCTAGAGAGAGGGTAGAGGTCCTATATTAACATCAAAAAAGAAAGAAGACATGAGAAATTTGCTCCCCTGGGTCCATCTTCCTGCTGCCTGCTCAGGTTATGGTCCTGTGACAGGTAGTTTCTTTGATCTATCCCACATTATGGCAGAGCTGTTTTCTGCAAGCACCAGGATTTTACCTCTGCAAGAGGCAACGTGGCTCTCAGTGGCTTTCATCCCTAAATAAAGTCGAAACTACTGCTTCTCCCAGCAGCATGGTGCTCCTGGCAGGCTGTGAGACTTAATGCAATGCATCTGCATGGGCAATGGGCAGGCTGAATTTAGCCACTACTATCTAAAACACAGGGAAGAAGAGAGAGAAAGGTTATCATGTTAATCTCCAACGTACGAAAAATGGTAATGTGGCATGCCATCACTCCATGACATTAGAGAGAACAGAATGCATAGAAGTGTGAAATGATGCAACAGTCACCTGCTTTGGTCCATGTGAGTCAATAATCATTGGAAGATTAGGTCCAGAGGAAAGAGCTTGAAGATTTATCTCATGTTGCATACTAACAGAGGGAAAGCTACAAATGAGATTATGTGAATCTGGAAGAGCACCACCCTCACTCCCCAAAAGTCTTAAATATGGTATTTTTGGTATTTTTTCCCCTTTTGACTCCTCAGATTTACTCTCCGGAAGGCTCCTGGAGACTGCTTACTCAACAGCTTTTTATGTCAATTGTTCTCATGTTCTATAAGAACCAGCCTCCAGAGGCACCCAAAGCCTTTTGTATGGGCTTACCACATGTACAGCAAAGCAAATCAGGCTGTGAATATATAAATCTCAGATGCTTTCATCCTTTGAGCAAGACTGGAAGTTGGATGAATCCTGGCCTAAGCCTTTTATCTAGTGCCAAGCTCTTCCCTGTCTGTGAAGCCCATCGTATTTTCTGCCATTCATGTTCAAATCCTGAAATGAGATTTGAAGTCCATTCTCTGCTTCTATCCCTTAGCACCATTTCATTTGCAGTTTTAGTTCGGATGCACATCTATGCTATTAGACACTCCTAATTATGTGTTAATTAAACATGGCACCCATAAATGCTTCTGCTGAAGTTAGTGACAAATCTCTTATTGCCTGTAGGAGTAAAGGATCCAAAGCATTTACAGTATGCTATTTTGATCACTGCTGGGAATTCAATGTGACAAAAGCCAAAACCAGCTTTATTCAGGTACCACAAGCATAGATATTGAAATATATCAGCATTCATGAATAAAACAACAAAGGGCTCATATCTGAGGCCTGCGCCGTCTTTGGAAACAGGATGTTGAACTGGAAAGATTATGGCACCTCTTTGTTTCAGAGCAGTCTTTGACTTTGCAGCAAGATTATCTGGCTCAAGATTCAGTAGATCAGACTGAAAATCAAGCTCCATTTTAGACTCCTTACAATACCTCATGTGGTCCTCAGGTGTTGATGCAGAAGGTAGATGTCCCAGATACCTCAAAGTGTTTCTAATACATAAACAAATGCACTGAAAATTGACTAGTTCTCTTTTGTGCCATGGAAACACTTATTGTCACTGCCATGCATGAAAATACCGGTCAGAGGAAATCGACAGACTGTGACTACTGCCTTTGCCTCAGCCATTTATGTGACTGAGAAAGAAAGAAAGCTCTTAAGCCAATAGCAACCGTACAAAACCAAGCAGAGCAAAAATAAATCCAGAAGTGATGTAAGAATTAAATTTGTCATGTGTAGACCTGTTTAAATGTTTAAATATCTGTCTTATCAGAATTCTAAATAAGAAAACTGTTTTGCTTCTGGCAGTAAAAGAAACAAGAAGAAAAGCAAGAAGAAAACACTCATTGTGAATCTTCTACAGAAAAAAAAAAGAAAAAAAAAGAAAAAAGAAAAAAGAACTTCAAGAAGTTTAAAAAAATAAAATTGTAAAGAATGTAACTTAGGTCTTGGAAGTTAAACTCAGAAATTTCCAGCTTAGTCACAACATTTGGATTATTCCTGGAAGGCTGACAGAGCTCCAAGTAAGAGCCACATAACTCAGAAGCTGAGTTTGGACCAGATCCATAGAAGCCCTGAAGGTATCCAGACTACCCCTGCAAGCTCAGTCCATGATCATAGAATCATAGAATAGTTAGGGTTGGAAAGGACCTTAAGTTCACCTAGTTCCAACCACCCTGACATGGGCAGGGACACCTCATACTAAACCATGCCACACAAGGCTATGTCCAACACATCCTTGAACATTGCCAGCGTTGGAGCATTCACAACTTCCCTGGGCAACATATCCCAGTGCCTCATCACCAGTACACTAAAGAATTTCTTCCTTAGATCCAATCTAAACTTCCTCTGTTTAAGTGTGAACCCATTACCCCTTGTACTATCACTACAGTCCCCCATGAAGAGACCCTCCCCAGCATCCCTATAGGCCCCCTTCATATACTGGAAGTCTGCTATGAGGTCTCCACGTAGCCTTCTCTTCTCTAGGCTGAACAGCCCCAACTTCCTCATCCTATCTTCATAAGGGAGGTGCTCCAGTCCCCTGATCATCCTTGTGGCCCTCTTCTGGACTTGTTTCAACAGTTCCATATCCTTTTTATGATGATCCTAATAATTTGCAAACTTCTTAACAAAGTCTTCCACCTCTGAAGACTCCAGGCTGATGCTGCTGGCACAGCTGTCTGCACTGCAGACCTGAAGATGTAGATCTGAAACTTTTGTTTCTCTAAACCCTGAAGACAGATTGTACTTTTAAGAGACAGCACCTACTGTTGAGCCTGGATTCATTTGCAGCCTGCTGGGTGAATTGTCTTGCTGTCTGTTTCATCAGAAGCTGACTAGGTTCAAGTTGTTTCTATCACTTATAACCTATTAATACTGTACTTGCTTCCTGGGACCTTATATTTTCTTAGGATGTGGTGCTGCTGTACAATTTGGAGAAAGGTAGCTCTACTTGTGAATTATGTCTCCATTTAATTTGATCTCTTCTGTAGTAGTCACAGAAACAAGCAAAGAAACAAACACACGCACACACACCCACCCCTGATTATTTTGAAACTGTTGGGGAAAAGCTCATCCTGTATTTTATCTCTTAAACACCCTGGCATTTGCAGTTGACCTGATCAGAGCAAGGTGTTCAGGAAGCCCTGGGATACCCAATATTCCCTTTCCATTTCCTCAGTACTCTTTTGCAGTCTGTCATTCTCCTTCTTTGGAGAAGACTAAAGGTACTCATCTTCCTCTCTCTTTTTGTTATTACGCAGGATTGACTGGCTTCTCACTTCTTATTCCCCTCCTCTTTTACCTGAGGAACAGACAGTAGAGAATCCAGAAGACCTGGTCTGATGAAAGTCTTCCACCTTGGCAAATAAAAGTGGAAAAAGGCAAGCCCAGCTTCTCTGGAAGGAAGTATCTCTCTGGTATCTCTCTGGTACCTCTCAATACCTGATGTGCAAGAGGTGCGACTAATTTGCCACTCATTAGTGGCTATTATCCTTAGGTAGAACAGAACCTCGGAAGTAAAACCAGAAACACCTTAACATCAGCTCTAACAGTCTGGAGTAGGAGATTTAATTTTTCTGACACTGTTTTGAACACTGACTAAAAGCTAAGTGAGTGGTTTTGGATTTTCAGCAGTTTGGAAATCCTCTTCAAGAATCAAATCATTCCCTGTGGCCTTCTGAGTTCTTATCTTTCCTCTTTTTTTTCTCTATATATTAGCAACATCTGATAGACTGAAGAGCAGGAAAGTTTTAGTTTGATGTTTATAAGTTGCTCTATAGTTGATTCCAATCTTATTCTGCCCTGTGGAAGCAATTTGTAACCCTGAAGAGCTGCTCTTCTGCCTCAGACCTGATATATCCCAGTTTCACATAACCCATATTGCTTCCATATTAAGTTTTCTGCAGGGGTCAGTGTCATAGGCTTAACTGTGATAAGTGTGGAAATAGTCGAATTTATCAGTCAGCTCCTTCTGAACCTACAGAAACAGCAGCTGATGCTCCTGCTTGATATTCAAACCCCATATGTATTTTTAGAGCAACAAAATAGTCTCTGTTGTTTCTTCATCACTGACTCAATGGCATTTTTCCCGGTACTCTTCTCAATGGCTCTGAATATGCTAATTCCCTGAGATAGTATGGCTTTACCCAGTTGTGATTTTCCCACTCAAAACATGTGCAATCACACAAAAACTGAAGACACGGGAGTTATAAATTGAATGTGCTTACAAGAGTTTGTCATTGTATCACAGGTTGAAGTTCACACATTTCCTGTTATTACAGTCTAATATAGCTTACGAGGAAGAATGTAGTTTTAATTCCAGCCTTGACAGGCAGAAGTCTAACACTTATATTTTCAGAAGATTAGGCATTGATTTTTGGAGATTTGTCTGCTTCATATTACTGCTAAAAGACAAGACAATAGATAAATTTCCAATCATTCTTTAATTACTGCAATGATCCCATAACGGATCATTAAAGAGTAATGTGCTCATAGGGTCGAGTTTGTTCTTAACTTTCTGTGTCTGCAGTTGGTTTATGCCCTGAAGCAAGGAACTTACAGCTTTATAACTGACATTCTCTGTAACAGAGCTGTTACTTTTTCCAGGGAACACTAATCTTTATTAGAATCCTATTAATGTCCAGGATGGGAGCATTTTGTGCTAGTGATCTTCAGGGGGTTTTATTGTCCATGAAAAAAAGGATATTATTTCTGATGTTTTTTAAATTAAAATTAATTTTTTTAAAAGAGGAACATTCTCACTTCAAAAACTTTAGACCTTATGTTGTACGTTAGTCAGAGGTAAAGATTTCAATACATACATACCTCCCAGCCAACCAAATCATGGTTGAATGTTGAATTTCATGTTCGTTGAGCTTGACCTCTTAATGTCTTGTACTTTTATGCTGTGCTTTTGGGGAATTATATTTGATGTCAATCTTTCCCACTTCATCACTTGCACAATCGGCAGAAATATTTGGGGCTAAGGAATAGGTTTATTTTCTAATGAAACAATTAATTAGTTTCCAGATTATTTTATTTATGTATCTTTCAAAGGCTTTCATCAACTACTTTTGTTACTAATACCGAAGGTGGACATGGAGAAGGGGATTGAATATTGCTGAAACCATTATGCCTTCTGCAGCTACCCTTTTTAAGACTAATGAATGCTTTACTTATCATGGTGAAAACCATTCTTTTAGGCTACTATTCATGCAATATTTTGCACAATTTACTTAAGCAACTATTGTACAAAACCTGTTTTTACTTTCCACTAATGTGCTGATTATACGAGATATAAATAAACATAACATGTTGACAATGTAAGCAAGGTAAGGTATGTTGGTCGGGGTCTGTCTTGGAAACATAGATTGCTCCTGATGAATCTACTACATGCTTTTATTTGATGTTCTGTGAGATGCTAAATTGTAGCTTTAGACATTTTAATGGGAATCCAGTACACTTTCCTCTAGTGGGTCCTATAGCAGTTGAAATCTGTACATTGTTGTAGGAGATCCTTATTACCTTAGGAGAAAGGATAGTTGAGTGGTTAGTACTTAGAACATTTTCATTAATTTGATCAAGAGAGAGATGTGGAATAAAGCTCTAATTAATTTAGGAGATCTCAAACTGAACTGAATATAATAATAGGAAAGTCTAGAAACTCGTACATAGGTTGCTTAACAAAGACTTACTACAGAAATCCTTTCACCGGAGCAAAAACCTAAATCAAAGTTAAGAGCATAGATATTTAAACTAAAAGGAACATATTCTTTCACAGCAGGAAGGGGGCTGTTGAAGGTCATAACATTTTCAGCTACTCTGAGTTCAAGACAGCACATACCCATATCCATGTGTAATTCCAGGAACCACTAGCACACTACGACAAATAAAATGATAGCATAAGGTCTGCTCTTTAACGTACTTTTTCCTTCTTAACATTTATTCATGTTTCCTTACCTATGGAAATTAGAGTGGCAAATTCCAGAATTCAGCAGTATTTAAAAACTTAAACATAATTTTTCCAGTTTTACAATAAAGGATCTTTCTCAGCGGATCCTAGGGAAAAAGGAGGGTTACTATTCAGTTAATAGAATTAGTCATTGTATTGAATAATAATAGAGTAGAAACACTTCGCACACCAAAGCCTAAACATGACAGTTCAAAATGAGTATGCCAACACCAGAAGCTGTATCACTCTCTGATCTCCTGTTTGCCCACAGATTCATCAGCCAGTATTAGTCTCTGTAGCAGATCAGCTAGATTTTCCCTTAACAAAACTGTATCATGCACATATTTGGCAGGGATACATAACATATTGTGTAAAGAAAGGTCTAGGAGGCAGTGATAAAGTCAAGGACTGCTCTAAGTGCTATGCACAGAGGATGAAGCCAATTCATTAACTATGTGAAGCATGGGTGCAAATAGTTCTGCAACAAGAGGTCTAGAAAATAAATATAATTTCCCTTGGAACAGAGACTGAAGTCACTATAGACACACTAATCAACACAGGTCAAAGGAGGTGATCCTGCCCCTCTACTCTGCTCTTGGGAGACCTCACTTGGAGTACTGTGTGCAGTTCTTGTGTCCTCAACAGAAAAAGGACATGGAACTGTTGGAACAAGTCCAGAGGAGGGCCACGAGGATGATCAGAGGACTGGAGCACCTCCCCTATGAAGACAGGCTGAGAAAGTTGGGTCTGTTCAGCTTGGAGAAGAGAAGGCTGTGTGGAAACCTTGTAGCAGCCTTCCAATATGCGAAGGGGGCTTATAGGGATACTGGGGATGGTCTCTTCATGATAGACTGTAGTGATAGGACAAGGGTTATTCAATAGAATGCAATCCCACAGGTTGAGATAAGAACAGTCCAGTAACTAAGGGATAAGACAAAGCACCGCTGCTACCACCAATAATAATAATGACAAGGGAAATACAAGGAAGGAGAATATAATGGCTCACCGCGCGATACAAAGCCTGACTCACCAGTGCACACACCCTCCCCCCTCCTTCCAGGTCTCTGCCCTCCATTTTTTACATCCTGGGCATGACATGCTGTGGTATGGGATACCTTCTTGGACTGTTTGGGTCGGGTGTCCTGTCTCTGCTTCCTCCCAGCTTCCCCTCCTCCGTGGCAGAGCAAGAAACTCAGAAAGTCCTTGGTCAGACCAAACATTTCAGCAGTAACTGAAAACATCGGTGTTATCAGTGCTGTTCCCAGGCCGAAAGTTAAAAACACAGCAATGCACCAGCTACTAAGAAGGTGAATAATGACTGCTACTGCTGAACCCAGGATATGCTGAACCCAGAACACACTCCTTGACTCAGGAATACCTGCATTAAACTTCTGTATTTTCAAATGAAATTGCAATTAAAATAATTCATTTGAATTGAATATTTACCAGGCTCAAGAAGAATGCCAATCATTTTTCAAATGAAAGAAGTGTGGTCTGGGACAGTGTATCTAGTCAGCAGAAATAAGTTAAAATATTAAATGTTTGTGTGAAATACAGATTCTATGTTTTTACAGTGCAAATATCATACCTTCATTTTAATTTTAAATACAACAGATACACAGGGGTTGACTCTGATAATGATATTCTCTGATAATGATGTGCTTAAATCATATTAGCATATAACAGGATTTGTGACTATCGTCCATGCATCAGCTCTTCCATTTGCTACAAACTTTCTAACTAGGTTTTCCTTCCTAAACTATTCTCTAAGTCTGATTTTCTTCTCTGTGAGCTGTCATGGAGCCAGGCTGCCTTGCAGGGTTATAATGCAGTATAGTACTTTCTCTGCTCTATTGATGCTTCTATTTCTCATCCACACAAGGATTATAAAGACAAAAAAAAACCCTATTTTTCCTAATTGCACCAACATGGTTGTACAAACTGGGATAATTTTTCAGACCACAGCTGCAACAAGAGTTGTAATAAAGGTAAATGAAGTACCCTTTAAATATGTGCAATGGCAACATTTTCCCATGGAATATCTTACCACTTCATGGATGTATAAGTTACTATATGAAATAAGCAAGAAGGAGAATTGCTGTAAAAAGCATGCTCTGAGTATATTTCCAAATAAACCATTCGTGTGTTGAACTATGAGTTCAAAAAATACAATTTATCCTTTTCAGAATGCACATTGATAGCAAGAGCAGTACTATTGAGGTTTATCAAGAAATACCTACTGGACCTAAAAGTTATTCATATGGAGACCCTTTTTAAAGCAGTGTAATGGGTTCTCATAGAAATGAGAATCTGGCTCAAACAGACTGAATAAAAATCTGCTGTGCTGCCCAAGGGACAGATTCTGCATGGGGCTCAGTGCCTTTTCAAGTATGATCAGCTTAGTGCCTACATACTCTTATTTCACTCTCCCTTCTGCTTTCTTTCTTGGAATATGGCTTGGAAGTCAGCCACCCTCTCTTCTCATTGCCTTTTCTGTTTTCCTTCTTTTGATTTCCCTGGAGAAAATATAGAAGGGGGGTGGAGAGGGGAAGCAAATATAGAACTGTGATTGGCTGACAAACTTTACCTTTGCTTCCTGCTAGTTGGAAACACTGTGCTGATTTTCTAGGTTGTCACTAGTTAAAAGAGGAAATAATGCTGCTACAATTAAATGAATTACCTTTGCTGACTTTCCTTCACAACACATTCACAGAAAAGAACTTACAGGAAAGATTTGCTACATACAAAAAGTCAACAAGAAACAATGTGCCTATGAAATCCTCTTAACTTTGAGCAACTTGAACATTTTGAAGCACAAAAGACAATGGGAAGGAGTCGGATTGAAAAACTGAATAATTCCTTCCCTTTCACTTGTAAGAATAAACTGACTTGTATAAATTTGAGATTGCTTTTCATCCTCACAGAATCAACGGCTCATAGAATCATAGAATAGCTAAGGTTGGAAAGGACCTTAAGATCATCTAGTTCCAACTCTCCTGCCATGGCCAAGGATGCCTCCCACTAAACTGTGTCACCCAAGGCTCTGTCCAACCTGACCTTGAACACTGCCAGTGATGTAGCATTCACAGCTTCCCTGGGCAACATTCCAGCGCCTCACCACCCTTACAGTAAAGAATTTCTTCCTCATATTCCAATCTAAATGAAAAGAGTGAACTTGAGCTTTTAGCTTCTCAGAACTACTTTTTCTTCCCCCTGAAGCAGACACAGAGAAACTGGACACTTTGAATCTATGGGTGCAGCTCAACTGGAAAAGCTATAATGTAGTCATAAATAGTTTTGGTCACAGAAATTATTTGAAATGCATCACTACAGAAAAGGTCACATTGCCATAGTTTATATGATGAGACTTTATGTAGCTAAGCCACTATAATTTAAAATTAACCAGTTTGGAAAATAGTACAGGTATGGCATGAAGGAGCTTAGCACACTTTAGAGAACACACCCACTAATCTGGGTAATCTCAGGATATTCTGTCCATCACTATATTCCAGGCTAACCTCAAATTCTTAGAGGGTACCCTTGAGACCTGCCTGATGATTGTGATGGGGATAACCATGCTGGCATGCATACAGAGTGTGTTTTACCCATCACCATTTTGTTTGATCTCTAAAGTTAGGTGGAGTCATGTTTGGGTCTTGTCTAGGGTTAGACGATGATATAAGAGGACCACGAGATTTTCCCCAAGGCTGGACAGCCATGAATGGCAGGGTATGTGGGACAGTATGGGAGAGTATTTAGTCAACTGGGCCCCTCCAGTGCTTTGGAAGCAGTGGAGATGGAAGGCAGCTGTATGGAGTCCCCAGTGACAAGCTGCAGAAACTGCTGAAGGGGAGGGTGAATTATTTTGAACCTGGTGGGCCCATGACACCTCAGGCCATCAGAGCAGAGATGCAACATACAGATGGACTCATGATCGAGAGGTTGACTTAGCAATGGACACTATTGCCCAGGTTATTCATGAGTGTGAAACGTGCTGCAGTTAATCAAGCCAAGTAGTTAAAGCCTCTTTGGTATGGAGGACTATGGCTGAAGTACAAATACGAGGAGGCCCCGCAGATTGACTCTATCACACTCTCTCTCTTGCTCTGAAAGACTGTTACAAGAGATGAAGCCCGACATCATGGATCTGTGGACTCGGCAGCTTTATAGGTATTGGTTCATGGGCTAAGGGATGATCTTTCTCTCTCTCTCTGTAGATGTATATACATGCATGTATATGAGATAAGAGTGATGGTTTTTTGAAAATATGAGATCTGAGCATGACGTGAATGATATGGAATAAGGGGTGGATACTGTCCTGGGTTCAGCAGTAGCAGTCATTTTTCTCCTTCTTAGTAGCTGGTGCAGCGCTGTGGTTTTGACTTTCAGCCTGGGAATAGCTCTGGGAACAGCATTGGTAACACCGGTGTTTTTAGTTGTGGCTCCGGAATGTTTACCTGACCAAGGACTTTCTGAACCTCATGCTCTGCCAGAGTGGAGGGGAAACCAGGAGAAAGCAGAGACAGAACACCTGACCCAAAATAACCAGAGGTATTCCATACCACAGCACATCATGCCCACTATATAAACTGGGGCAGTTACCCAGAAGGGTTAGATCACTGCTTGTGTGTAGCTGGGTGTCAGTTCGTGGGTTATGAGTGGTTGTATTCTCTTCCCTTGTTATTTGCCTTATCATTATTATTGGTGGTATCAGCAGTAGTTTATGTTATACCTTATTTACTGGACTGTTCTTATCTCAATCCGTGGGAGTTACATTCCTTTAATTCTCCTCCCCATCCCTCCGGGAGTGGGAGGAAGAGGAAAGGGAGAAGTGAGAGAGTGGTGGGGTGGTTATGAGTTACAGCTGGGCTTGAATCATGACACTGAGGAAAAAAAAAGTCTGTAAATAGCCCATTGAAACCACTTGCTGTGAATGTGCTCGCCTTCTGAGGTGAGCAAAAGATCTTTCAATTTTTCCTTACTACCTTTTCTGTTCTTTGTTTTTGTACTCAGGTCTGCACCAGTCTAATCTCAGGTTCTCATTTCTACTACTTACATAATTTACTCTTGTGGGTTAGTTTTTAAATGAAACTTCTAGGCTCCCTGATTTCCTGGAAAGTTGGGTTTTCCTGGGGAGCACATTTTTTTTTTGTGTGACTTTGAAAAGAACACCTTCAGTCACTTTAGGAAAGTAGGTTGGGGTGGTTTTCTTTTTGCCTCTTTTTTGTTTTTTATTTCTCATGGTCTTGTGCAAGCAATACTTCTTCAGTTTGAAATTGTTCCCTGAATGGAATAATGTTTCTATTCAGGCTTTACATTGGGATCTATGGTATAAAAAAAAGGGATTTTGAGCCCTGTTTTTCTCTTTCTTGCAAATGTAAATATAAAACTGTTGTAGAAACCTCAAATCTGAAGTGGGTTACATCTCTTGCATCTCTTATCATGTTAATGCATGGCAAATAACATGTGCTGTATTCCTATTTATATCACTATTCTAGCATTAAATATTGAGTCACCGGAGCAACCAACTTGTTGTCTAGTGGGTACTGCAACAATATCTCAACAATTCCTTTATCTAGACCTTGTAGCTGGACACCTACTTAAGGTGAAAATATGTTCCACTGTCATCAATGGAAAGTCAGTTCTGTCTGTTTTACCTACCCTGGATTTTGCCTTTGCTTTTCAATGAGTGACTGAATAGACTTGGCTCACAGAAGTGAGGTATACTTTGCAGACATCCACTTTGCACTGACATTCATAAGAGCTGTGCATGCTCTATTTGATAAATATGCTGTAAATAGCCATCCTGTTTATCGTCATGACTTTTTTAAGCATTCTTTTGCAGATAGCTTAATTGAAGTAGCTGAAAATCATTTGATGGTGATAGCGGACCATATCTCGAGCGCAGGGAGCTGCTCCTGTTCAGCACTTTGCGAAGTCAAGAGCTTGTCATGCAGCTTCTGTGAAGTGTAAATCCTATATAAGCATTGAATAGAATTGCTGCAGCCTCTGTCAGCAGCCTCCTCTGCCTTGCCAAATAAATTTGGATAATATCTACACATTTTTTCTAGATGGCTTTAGGGCACATTCTGTATTCAGCAACTATTGCTTGCCTTCAGCATACAGGGCGCAGATACAAACAATATGCAAACATAAAACCTGCATGTAATACCTAACATGAGAATCATCAGTTGCCTCAGGATATATGTCATTAAATGATAACACTAAATAACTCTGTATTAGAAAACCACCATCAAATTAGGAAGAGCAAGGTGCTTGCAGGTCAGACGCCCAGCCTGAGCTTAAGGACAGAAATTCCATAACATCTGGCTCGGAAGTCAAAATATCTAAGTCAAAACAGATCCAAAGAAAACATACAACCAATATAGATACTGTCTAACATACGGATGTGTCAAATCTAAATGTATAATAGGTAACCAGTTAACAAACAGGTAATGCATATTCTACGTATATTCTACTTATAAATTAACGTATTCAATAATATTCAATAAATATTATTTAATGTATATTCTACTTATAAAAAGTCATCTTTGGATCTCTGTCACATTTACCACTGCGTCTGAATAAAGAATTCTGTTTACAAAACAAAAAGTGCAGCAATAGCACTGCCTAAAGAAGTATCTCTTTCCTTCCACCACAGCAATTACTCTTGGTACTGGGGCATGCTCTTCAGCTGTGTCAGGGAATTTATTTGCCTGCAAAATCCTTGCATACTCATGCAATGTTTTTTGTACACACACCCACACACTTTTCTAGCTTACTCATAATGTAAATCAGTTCTCCTTGGATCTAATGCAATAAGCAAATTTTGAGGGAAAAACAACAGGACACCAGTGCTCAGAATCAGTATCTGAGATACATCACTTCGCTAGAGCATATTATCTATCTGCACTTCCAAATTGAAATTCTCAGGAAAAAGAGAACAGAAATCAGAACAACACAGATAGACCCACAGAGCTTTTCAGTAAAGAGATCACAAATAAATATCCAAGAGTTATTGATCTCTGACACCAATACAAGTGCTGAGATTAATCCTCTGAAGTCTGACTTGAGGATGTCCGTGGCTGTGAGTAGCATTACAGGGCACTGTAAACTGAAAGGAATCCTATCTATCTGCTTTCTCTTACTGTTCCTTAATCACGTAAAGTAAATGTCAGCAGCTCCCTGTTCTTCAATCTGTTTCTAGGTGATGTGTTGACTAGGACAACCTGTGCCTGCTTTCTTTGCTTGTCACTATCACAACACAGGATAATACAGGTATGGACAATAACAACATTTGAGTAAGGAGAATTTAACTACACCTTTTTAGGCACAAAAGTGAGTATATTTAGGTAGATTAACTGGGTTTGTGCTAAGTGGTTTTTAAACTTATCTGACACCCTGTTCTTTATCTTTAGTAATTACATATGCAGACTCTCATTCTAACCCCACTACTTGCACTGGCACTTAGCAAGGAGTGTTGTTGAACTGACTTGTTCATTTAAGAGGTAACACAGCTTATAAATTAGTGTGATATACTGAAGATTATAATCATCTTTCAAAGGGGTAGAGAGCTTGTGATCACACAACCTCTTCTGATTTAAAAATAAAAGAAACCAAACCAAATTCAACAAACCCAATAAAAAACAGTCTTCAAAAAAAGCCTGTAAAAATTACAATCAATATTACACAGCAAACCTCAGCCAATTTACAGAAGAGAAGGGAAGAAAAGAGATACAACATCCAGGTCTATATGAGAGCCTTAAGGCTGGAAGAACATTTGTATCTAGATAATATCAGTTCAGTAGCATAAATACTTGTTTTTAGAAAATCTGTACTCTTACTCAGCCACACTATTAGGGACTAGTGGCTGTAGAAAAAACTGGGATCAGTCTAAGGATATGTAACTATGGCTGGTATAAGAAAGAGAGGATCCAAAAGCCAAAGACAATGTCAGGTAGAGGGGCCAGAGGCTTCACTGTTCCCAAGATGGAGTCTGTGTGCAGCAAGTGCCTCAGTCCCAGCCTGTTCGCTTTGAGATGACATCTGCTCTGGTATGCTCATGGAAGTCACTCTTGGGAAGCTGAGAACGTGAGAGGCATAAGTCTATTGCACTCGTACAGTTCTTTGGATCTTGTGTATGGCCTAGATACTCTTTTAGGAGGAGCTCATCAAGGAGGATTGAAAGGGTTTTCAAATTCTAAAAAAAAAAACAGGCTCTGTTAGATAAAAAGCTAGGATAAGTAACTTACCAAAATGAAAAATATGTGCAATAATTAGCTCAAACAGAAAAGACAGAAAGAGGTTTTGCACAGCCCTCCCATGACCATAGCTGACTTCTTGTTTTCACATCTAGCAGTCACTAATTTTGGGTTGGATTTGGTGCAAGATTAGATACATAATTAAAGTGTCTGCAGGTAACTGACAATGTATAAGCTGAATATTTAAGCTCCATTACAGCTGATGGAGATATAGTTAATGCAGTCTAATTGGAGCCTAGGGAACATTTCAGACCAAGAAAGGAGACACATATGACAGGCTACAGTTATGCAAGCAGAAACACCCATCTATTGCTATTTTAGACACATGGAAGAATGCAAGATAATTTAGTTAGAGCCAGCAGACATAACAAACCTCTAAGAAGACCATAGCCTTCTAGAGCAGCGCCTGGAGGCCAGACAGGCTCTCAGGACATCTCAAATAGCTACCAATGTTTTCAGTCCTTGCACCTCCTTTGCCAAAACCAGGATGGATATCTCTTCTGAAACAGGACTGATTTACCCTGTCTGGGATGTTGCACTTGGCTAAGTTACTACATAAAGAATCTATAATCTCGATCTGAAAACACCAAACCCAAGTGTTGTGGTTTAAACGCATCCAATAACTCAGCACCATTCAGCTGTTTGCTCACCCCCCTTTCCCCTCTTCCTGGGTGGGATGGGCAGGACGATTGAAGAATGTCAAGCCTGTGGGTCAAGATAAGAGTAGGTTAATAACTAAAGTACAAGGCACTATTACTACTCTTAGTACTACTAGTATTAATAATAATGATAAGGGGAATAAAAAAGGGGAAAGAAAAAGCAACAGTAAGTGCAAGTGATGCACAATATAATTGCTCACCACCCACAGACCAATACTCAGCCTGACCCGAGCAGCAATCTGGGCCTTTCAGGTAGCTCCCCCCCTGTTCATATGCTGGGCATGACATGCTGTGGCATGGAATAACCCTTTGGCTCATTTGAGTCAGGTGTCCTACCTCTGCTTCCTCCTGGCTTCATGTACCCCTCCTCACTGGCAGAGCATGACACTGAAAAGTCCTTGGTCAGAGTAAGCAGCACTGAGCAACACCTTAAACACTGGTGTGTTATCAGCACTTGACTGAAGCCCAAACACAGCACTACACCATCTAATAGGAAGAGAAATAACTGTTAGAGCTGAAACCAAGACACTAAGAGAGAAGGCAACGGATGGTTTCCATCACACGTCTGATCCTCACTAGTTACTCACTGTCATCTGAACTTGGTTAGACCTAATGAAAGCCAGTTTTAGTAAAGAGTACAGATATTCTAGGGAAGAAAAAGAATGCAAACTTACCTTACTACCAGTTACAGTTGTGTAACACTGGGCCTTCATAACCTGTTTTTATCTCTGACTGGCATAAGAGCTTCAAGAATTTGTCTAGGTAGAACCAAAGAAATTTAAATGCTAATGAGAAGACGCTGCTATGAAAACCGCTGTATCACCAGACTCCTTTCAGAGCATTGAATTCAGCATTTTATGAGAAGGAAAAACGTAATCTTTCTCCATGACTAGATACAGTAGGAAATCATTAAATTTAACAACTGCTTACTGGATCAAAAAATTGGTTTTCAAAGGAAGCTGGTTGGAGCCAGAAGATGTCATATCCTCTAGCAGGTCACAAAGAGTAGGAAGGCACCAGTTCAAAAATGAACCAGGAGCTTATCTGAAGAAACGTAAACTCAAAAGAGTTGCTGTGGTCAGAAGGAAGCCTCTCCAGAAGGAAGGAAGGCATACAAAAGCAGCAGGAAGCAAATGTTCTGCACTGCCACAGGAAACCTTATTCCAGCCCAAAGGTAACATTTAGAATGATGAAGCTATTAAGGCAAGAATACATGTGGAGAACCTATAATTTTTTTTGTGCTGATCACTGTATCTCTGGCTTCATGCAGTAAATTGCAGCAGAGATTTAGGAGTCATCAGGGAAAAGATATTTGTAATTTATTCTCTAGCATGTTATTGAAAGATTAAATAGCAAACCAGAGGCCTTACAATCTTGATGAAATACTATGAGAGGTGCAAAAGCCATTGAGAGTGAGGAAAGCAGCATTACCTTTTTGACCTGATAGAAAAAAAACTCACTGCACATGGAGGGTGTCAGGTAAATTTTATCCCAGTGGTGAATTTTTGCACAGTTTGAAATATCATTTCATACATCGCTCACAGCTGTAGGTAAAAATTAGATCTTTTCTGGCTATTGAGAGGTTTATTGGAAAGATATATTGATTTTAAACCTGAAAAGGTGGGGAAAGGCTGAGTGCAAAAGAGAAAAGTGATTTATCAAAGTTAAGTCTACATCTACACCAGTTTTTGTTACTCTTTACCCAGTTCTTTAGCAGAACCTTCTTCTTCTCATGAATACATGTTTTGTTCTCCCTCTTCCATTGCCAGTCTCCCTCCTGCAGAAATCTACTCATGGAGTCTGTGCTCCAAGACGTAAAATAGGTAACTGCCTAATCCCAGCATGCTTATATCTCATATGATTCAGCAGGTGGATCCCTTCCATATTCAGTGAGTGTTAACACAGCCAGACAAGAAGCAGAAACCCCATTTGTGGACTGCAAAAAAAAGCCAGGGGAAATTGTTATTTTAAAAGTGTGTTCCCTTGATGTTTAGAACTAAACACCTCATTTCAAAGCCTTCTGTATGAAGAGCACATACCTGCTTGGCAACATGTACAAGAAGCATTGTGACCTCCATTTCCTCTCCTATTCTCTGAGATTGAGGGCTTGGGGTCGTAAAATGACAGCGAGCACTACCACACAGTCTTGCCTCAATGCATAGAAAAAGAAGAGTTATTTAAATGTAGAGTGGGATTTTTTTCATCTCCCTTTTTAAAGGACCCCCAGCAAAAAGTGTTCAACAGAAGTTTTGTTTTTTTTTTTCCCCGAGGTCAGAGCATTATGTTGATTAAATATTGTCTCATTACCAGGCAGCATTTATTTTCTGGCACTTTGCTGTATTTAATAAGCAGAATAACACTTAAGGTGTTCTATTACTGACTTAAACTTTATACTCCACGTATTTTTAGCATTTCCATCTTGGCTAGTTCCATTTTTAAATAGTATGAAATTCCCTTGAAAGTGCAATCCATCTTTGCACAGGATCTGTGTCAGCTTTCTGTGGTGTATCGACCTGGGATATGATGCAAACCTAACTTATAACTTGAAACCACACACTTGTGGCAAGGTTTTTCTTGTAAGTGTAACTTAGTGTAACTCTTGGAAGCATTACTTTTAAAGAAGACATGATACCTGAAGAAATGTAAATCAACCTCAGGCATTTTTATTTCATCCTAATGGCCTCCTTTGAACTCACTACAGCAGGTCCACATTGGGGGCCCTAGAGCTAAACACGGTACTGCAGGTGAGAGTCCCACAAGAGTAGAATTTCCCTCCCCCAGTAAATATTTGTCCCACTAATATCAGCCCTTTTTGCCCATGCTACCAGAGATCTATAGAAAGATCAAATATTTACCAAAACTTCGAGAGGCTGCAGACATTGTGCAATGAGTCTTCAAGGAAACCTCCAAAACCAAGTTTTACTGTATAAAAACTAGACTAATTTTTTTAAGCAGACAAGCCTCAAAGTGCCTAAAGGGAAAATATGAGAAACTAACAGGGTTTGTGCACACCTCTGTGTCCCTCAAAACATATCTTTCACTTTATCATTTTTTCTAATTAATACAATGACTTCCTGTGTTGTAAGTAACTCTCTGTGATAATTGATTGTTTCTAGAAAGCTCTTATACTTCCCAGCTCCTCACTGTGGTTCCCATCCCTACAGTCACAATTAAAGGTTCCCTGGGTTTCCTCCTCTCATTTGTTTGGTTCCATTCAGGTAAAGAAAAACCTCCCACCCACTCCCATTTTTTACATGGACAGAAAACAACTGTGTACAAAAAACACATACCTTTACTTTTTCTAAACACTCACTGTACTTTGAGCACCCCATAGGAGTCTTCTTCTGCTAGGACTTGCTCAGTCACAAAGTCAAAGACACCACGTTCATTCCCTCAACTTGCTGCTCCCTGTCATTGACTGTGCCAATTTACTGCACTAAAGTTTCAGGAGTCAGCATATGATCAGCTACGTAAGGATCACTGTAGTGCACAAAAAGGTAAATTTAGTGTTGCCTTAACCCCAGGTTTTTGTCACTTTTTTCATGTGGGACTGTCATGGGTTCAGCAGCAGCAGTCATTTTTCTTTAAGCAGTAGCTGGTGAGCACTGTGTTTTGGATTTTTGGCT